>CM028378.1:3483014-3781825 GCA_013146195.2 Codonopsis lanceolata
CATATCATAGAAATCTTCTAAATAGATTGTCATAGCTAGATCCACGATGGAGTGCGAGTTTATAGCTCTCGATAAAAGTGGTGAAGAGGTGAATGGCTACGTCAATTCTTAGAAGATATTCCCGGATGGACAAAACACATGCTGCACCGTGCATACATTGTGATAGTCAATCGGCAATGGCGAACGCGAGTAATATGTACAATGGTAAGTCTGAACATATACGTCGTAGACATAATACCATTAGACAACTACTCTCAACTGGAACTATCTCTATTGATTATGTGAAGTCAAAGGATAATTTAGCAGATCCGTTAACTAAAGGGTTAAATAGAGAGTTAGTTGATAAGTCTTCCAAAGGAAAGAGACTTAAGCCTCTAGATATGAGTTGATACAATGGAAACCCAACCTTGTTGACTGGAGATCCCAAGATCTTGGTTCAAAGGGACAACCTAATTGTAAAAAGACTCTTAACTTCATTTGTGGGGTCATCCCTTGTAGCAGTGATGCTCGTGTGTAAAGGATAAGCATATGGCTTTTAATGATTCATAAGTAAGAATCACCTATGTGAGAGAGAAGTGGGGCCGCTTCGAGGAGAATTGTGTGAGGCTCAATTCTTAGACCCTCTCACAGAACCAGGCGTATGTTCAAGGCCATGAATGAACATAGCTATGAGAACTAAATTTTGTCAGGAAGATTCCTGTGTAAAATATATGATCGTTTACACTAACGGCAGAATAGTTCAAAAGACATCATGTCTACTGATCAGCCAGTAAAGTAAATATACTTTTTCGAGGGAAGGTTCAAAGGGTAACACCTACCTATCCTATGCAGGTTTCGACTGCTGGACTTTATCACCAAATTCGTCAATTTCCTTCTTGTGGGGGATTGTTGGAAAAATTGTGTTTAAAGAATGAAATTGTGCATTTTGTGGCACGGATTTCTTCACATGTCGTTTGTGTAATGACAAGGGTAATTGTGGAATCGTGTTCTACTCTGTGAGAACTTTGAAATCATATATTTATTTGTCCAATTTGGTGTTTGGATGAATAAGTTATGATTGATTAAAGTGTGGTTGTTGGAAGTGGGTTTATCCCACATTGGAAGATATACAAGTACCTTATGTGATAAGGGTAAGCTTGTATAGAATAAATGCTCTCTCTCGCGCACGCCTGCGTAAGCGGGGGGGGGGTGCAAATCATGGTCCAATTTAGCATTCGGGATACCGTACTCATGTCTGGCGCGTCCGCAATGACATGTCGGACCAAATTTGCTGTTCAGACCAACCCATGTTTTTGTTAATTATTCTTTTGTTTTTGTGACTTCAACATTTATAACAGACTTTATGGGTTGTTATTACCAGCTTTAATGAGATATATTATTTGTCTATTAATGATGGATTTATTTCATTATCAATGTGGTTATTTAATTAGTCTTTTGTCTACTCCTATAAAAGGAGATTATTTCCACAATTACAATATATGATTGAACACAATCAAGAACAATCTCCATTTCTCCTCTGCATTCTGCATATCGTTGAACGAATTCATTTGGCCTCTTGTTTTCTTATTGGTGATAAAGTCAGACACAAATTCGGTTCGCCGGAATCTTTAGTGCTAAAGGTTTCTCCGATGTTTCCGGTGTATCTTAGGAGACAGACGTCCATTAGAGCTTCCAAGCACATACGGGAAGGGACAGATCTGTTTTAAGGAAACTATGTGTGACACAGGCCTCAGATCTAAAGTCTTCTTGCAAACCTGAAGTCTTCACACTGATGTCTTCACACACGAAGTCTACTGCAGACACGAAGTCTACGGAACTGAAGTCTGACCTAAAGTCTACCAGCAGACTTGAAGTCTACCTGCAGATTTGAAGTTCACCAGCAGACTTGAAGTCTACCTGCATATTTGAAGTTCACCAGCAGACTTGAAGTCTACCTGCAGACTTACAATACAAAGCAGTAACCTTTTTCAACTGTTTTCAATTTTGTATTTGATTTATTATTGTTTTTCCCTGTATTATCTCTAACAATTAGTTTCTATGGCCGTGACATAGCTACACAACATTAGTATGATATGGTGTCAGTATGGAACAGTATCAATATCCAAATAAAAAATATAGGTTTTAATCATGTACGAAAAAGGAGTCTAAATCTTCTATTTCAAAAGTGTATTTTATCTTTTATTTCAATTAATATCAGATCCACCATTAACTTATTGTCCAATGACCAACACCCCATTAAAGGGATTAAAAAAATCCCACCCAAAATTATTACTTGGTAATGCAAAAGCAATCGTGGGTCACTTAAATGTAGGTATCCTACTGGCCACTTGTCATTTTATATTAACTAGTAAGATTCACGTGCGTTGCACGTGTTAATGATTTTTTTAAAAGTAATTTGCTAAGTCCTTTTTTTTTGTTTACTTTTAATTATTGGATTCTTTTTGTGTTTTAATCTTTATAATTTTTTAGACTAATAATTGTGTTGTTGTGTGTATAGCTTTTCTGATACTTTATTTTTTGGTCATTTATAATGCCGATTTTTACTAATAGTATAGCAACTTATCCTACACATTTATCTTTTTTGTTGGTTATTTTTAAATCTCTTTTTCAATAGTGTGAACTAAAAACAATTCAAACTTACTATCTTAGATTAACACATTGTTGTTAGAGACTTTGCTTAATTATGTGGTTTTTGGAATTTAGACTCTCTTTAGAAATTAAAATAATATATTGTGTTAGAGAAATCAAACTTTCAACCCCAAAGTATATACTTACACTAAACAATACAAAATTCCTCTAAAGTATCTATAAAGTCCAACTTTACCACCCAACCTAAGTTTTGTGTCATTTTCATATCTCATTTTATAAATTTTTTCTAGTTTTCCCCCTAACCACGACGAAGGTTACCAATATGAAGGTAAGGTGTAGGGCATTTTGCGGCAACACGTTCGCCGTCTCTAGTAATGACCTCTTATGTAATTTTAAGTGAGATAAAACTCAAGAGAGATCTGAGAGATAGAATTTAAAATTAGATAATTACACTCAGGTGTCAAGGCCGCCATAAATAAAAATATACAAAAAAAAATTAAAGCTGCCGTCGATGTTGAATGACCTACTCCACAATTCATTTCTCTCTCTCTCTCTCTCTCTCTCTTGTACCACACAGTACACAAGCATACACCATAAATTCCAAAACTCAAATTTGAACCCATCAACAATTATGAGACACAACAAGGTTCAATTCGTCTTCATCGTCATTATTTGTCACCATGTCTATCACTACGATTACCGGACGTGATATCTCAATCACCAAATTTGACATGTAATATGGAAATGCTACAAAACTAATTTCAATGGTGTCAAAATATGATTAGCTCTCAAAATTACATACTAAATCTCACATTACACCATAACCTACAAAGTGTCTCACTTTCATACCTATGGATTGTTTAAAATAGTAACGAAAAATGGCATGTGCATGTCACATGAAGATTATTTTGGTCATTTTGCTTGGGGTCCAAAATGAGATTTGGTTATAACTTCATTATTTTGTTAATCATTTAGTATTTAAAATATGTTTTTAAATAAAAATAATAAATAATTGTTTCAATAATTCAAAAATAATGATATGGCCAAATTTCCATTTCCCAAAAAAGTATCCACCAAATCGCATAGCTAGTGCACCCTAACGTAAAGTTTGTTCCATTATGGTATCTAATGTAATATTATTTTTTCATTTTCCATCCTACTCGTGATGGACATTAGAAAATTCATGTTAAATAGCACATGGTCTTCCACGTGTAGGACAAAAATGTCATTTTCCTTATCTGGTTAAGGAGTAAATATATTAAAAGTAAAAACTCTAATCTAACACCCTCTCCATCTCTTTTTTCTCGGTGCAAGTTCCCATCTCTGCCTCTACTGTAATAGTCACCGTCTTTGGCCCCCACCATAGTAGTCGCCATCTCCAGCCCAAATATTTCCTACTCCGGTCAATCCTGTCACAATTCTAGCTTCATCCTCCTTTGATTCTAGCCAAACTCTATCTTCGATCACCCTCATTCTCTTCCCTGCAAAAGTCGCGCCTAAAGTATAAATCAGAGGCTATAGAGTATACTTACTAAAACCCTTGTAAAAATACACGATTAAAAGAAAACTCATGACTCTAATCAACGAATTCATCAAAGAAGAGGCGGGCTTTAATGAAGAGATATTGTGAGGTTTTATTAAAATAATCTTCAATTTCGCTGGAGGAAATTTGGCATACAGCCGACATGTAAATTAAAAAATTAGGAGAGAGAAAATAAAGGTAAAGTCATGTAAGAAGGAGGGATTGATTGATTTCGGTGGTGAATTGATTGATTTCATTATTAAGATACGAAAATTGATAATGAAATGAAAATGCATATTTACTTCCTGGTTAAGAGAGAGAAATTTGGAGGGAGTTGACAAAACCCAAATCGGATTCTGGGTTAATTTTTGTTTTGAGAGTGAAGATTTGGAAAAAGATGGTGGGTCTTTTCTCTAGATTGCTTTTAGTAGGAAAAAATAGAATGGTGTATCCCACTCCATTTTTTAAAAATATTTTAACTTTCCACACACATTTATATAATTTTTTAGAAAATTATAATTTATTTAAATTTTTATTAGGCTAAAATACATTTAGCACCGCCAAAGTCTACACCAAATTCCTAATATTTCCGTCGAGTTAACACCCACAAGGAAATGTCAAAAACAATACTCCACACGTGGAAGATCACATGTTATTTAACGTGACTTTTCTAACAGTTGTCACGGTTATGGTGGAAAATAGGAAAAAAAAAAATTAACGTTATATATCATTATGAGACAGACCTTAGGTTGAGGACCTTGTGGTGCACTATGTTGGTAAATACTTTTGGGGGGATTGTAATTTGACATAATTATAAGTAAAACACTATTTTTATAACTAATTATACTACTTTCTTTTCAACTAAGCGTTGAAAAATCATAAAGTTGCTTTGGACAAAGACATTTTATCTTTTTACAAGGTTTAGTTGTAAGGAAAATTATAAAGTTTGTTGTAAGGTTAATAATGTTGTATTTCTAATTTTTCTCATATTTAAATTTAAAGTAAAAAAAATGCATTGCTCCCAAAAATGAAATTTAGAATTAATTTAATTTATTTTCTAATCATTCACTTTCTTTCCATCAACTCAATCATTTATAGACCCACCATCATTACTACTACTACCACCTCAAATAACACCATTAACAAAAAATTCTATTTTATTTTATTCTAGTTTATTTCTTTTTCTAATTCTTTACTTCTTTCTTCAAAGCAACTCATTTGCAAAAACCCATCAATTATAGGTACACCACCACCACAACCTTAAATTTCACTTTTTACAAACAAAAATTAATTTTTTGGAATTTTGAATTTTTTAAATTGAAACCGAAACCCATATGGATATTTGAAAATCTCACAATGTTGTATTTCATTTAAACCACCACTGTTATCCCTATATGCGCCGCCACCCATAACACCACCATCCTTGTAGTCGTCAGCACCATCATCACTACCACTAAGAAATGCATTCACCTCACCTTGCTCAAATGGAGGTATAGAATCTCTTTAGCTTTCAATTAGTCAGACTTTTTTTCTTCGAACGTTCTCATTTTTTAGTTCCTATCCACTTTCGGTGTCAAATTACTAAGCAAATAGAGAATTTAATTTTAGGGTGGGACTATTTGAAAGGATGACGGGGGTTGACGGTCTCTTTCAATTAAAAGAGACTTGCAGTAGAAGAAAAGAAAGTCAGTGGAGGGGAATACATAGATTCTCACATGTAACTACCTCGGGTCCTATGAAGAGGAGGAAACAAGTTCAGACCAAAAGAAGTTAGTGGTTTGGAACCCAGTTATGAAAATAAGTAAAATATGTTGAACCTAGTCATTTGTGATTACTAACAGTGGTTTTATTTGTAATATCTATAAGTTAGGGACGAGTATAATAATTTTTAAGGCTGCTTGTAATAGTCTAAAAATTTAAAGAAGTAAACGATATATTTTAACTTTCTTTTCTAACAAAACGCACAGATTCATCAATTGATTCTTCATTTTTTTCATCTTCTTGACATTATGACATATTTTCTTAACCCTTTTGTCTTAACTTATTCACGAGTAATAACTAAACACGCTACATATTTGCTTAATATCTCGATACTCACTAACAAATCTATTATTATAATTTTTTATATACATTTAATAATGTCTTTCCCGAACACATTTAAGAAAGTAAAACCGTATTATTTTTTAGTTTCGAATAATGTTTTAGTCTCTTGACTGAGTATACGTATTTTTGTCATTTTAGAAAATATTGAACGACATTTCTGCTAAGAAGATCAAAGTATAAGACGAAATAAGTAGAATTCAAAAATGCAGGACGACATTTGTAATGATAATTGGTAGAAGGGGGAAATAAATATTTTTGTCATTTTAGAAAATATTGGACGACATTTGTAACGATAATGATAGGAGGGGGAAATGGCTAAGAAGATCAAAATACAATACGAAATAAGTAGAATTAAAAAATGTAGGATATAACTTTAAAATATGTATAAGTCAAGGGATCAAATTATTATTTAATTGTTCATGAAATTAATTAGCCTATGACAAATACTTGTTTTGACCTTAATTAATGGTGAGTGATTTATTATATTTAGGACTATTTTCGTCCAAACATTATTTTTTGTCATGCTAAATTTACTTGTTTTGTCCTTAATTAAATAGTGGGTGATTTATTTGATGAAGGATTATTTTTGTCCATCTATTAATTTGTAAGAAACAACCTTGACTTTTATGTGTAGAGAGAAGAGATTTTTTCATCAAAGACTTTTATTTCAATGGTTGATCTGCTTGTTAATTTGTTTCTTTTGACTCTAATACTTCGCGGACAACAATACTATGACGAAAGTGCTCAGCAGGAAGACATGTGTACGATTTTTTCTTACTTCTGGATATCTTTGGTTCTTCTTGATATCAGTTAGAGTTTAATACAAAGGGATATATTTGGTTCTTCTTTGATTTTTCTTACCCTCTCGATATCTTGGGTTTCTGGCATAGAACGGAAGCATGTAATAAAACGGGTCTTGTTTGTAACACACGAACGGTGAAAAGAGAATAAATGTTTTGTTCGTTAACGCACAAACCAACGAAATCAAGTAATCAAAAAAGAGTTTCTCATTTGCTATTGGCGCACCAATAAGAAATAAAATCGAATTGAATTGTATGAATCAAAAAAATTGTCTAAAACACACAAAACTGTCCCTTTATATAGAAGATACCTGATTACTAAACTAAATGTCTACTATTCCTATTCAACTTAGTTTTCCTGGAGACTACTTATTATTCTAATCTGTTTCTTAATACAATTAAGCAAAGCTATCTATTTTTTAAACAAACAAAAATGGAGCAATCATAATTAATGAGTTCCGTTATCTTGCTTTTCCTTATCTTGTTTGTGTTTGAGTTTTCAACGAATTGTTTAGTGATTCTTTTCACGTCAGTTTCACTGATGGACATTATCTCTCAACGAAGAGTTCCTCTTTTCTTGTGATTGCGCAAGGTGACTCCCACCTTCTGCGGTGTATCACTTTGGCCCGCACAGCACTTTGTTCCCATATTTTCGGTCGGGACCCGCTCTGATACCATTTGTAACGACCCGAGCCCGAGAGCCCGGTCCGCTACGTGTAGCCCACACTTGGCCCAGAGCACGCAAAGACAGGTCATTAGGCCCACCATAAGGCCCAAAAGTCCATGGATGATGTGTGCCCAATAGCTGACCTTATAAATCAAATACAAGTCTCACATCTACCCGATGTGAGATTGGGGTATTACAATCTCCCCCACTCAAATCATTGACGTCCTCGTCAAGGCCGAATCGTACCCCGGGCGATGCAGGAGGCTCATACGGGGATCAAGAGGTGGCTCCCACCTTCTGCGGTGTAGCACTTTGGCCCGCATAGCACTTTGTTCCCACATTTTCAGTCGGGACCCGCTCGATACATTCAGAACGACCCGAGCCCGAGAGCCGGTTAGTTACGTGTAGCCCACGACCCACCGAGTACCAAACACCTTAGGTTATAAAGCCCACCCAGGCCAAAATTCCATGGATGATGTTGGTGTCCAGTAGTAGCGCATGTGTATCTTATAAATCAAACACAAGTCTCACATCTACCCGATGTGAGATTGGGGTATTACAAATACAAAGGGATATCTTTGGTTCTTCTTTGGTTTTTCTTACCTTCCCGATATCTTGGGTTTCTGGCGTAGAACGGAAGCGTGTAATAAAACGGGTCTTGTTCGTAACACACGAACGGGTGAAAAGAGAATAAAGGTTTTATTTGTTAACGCCCAAACTAACGAAATCAAGTAATCAAAAAGGAGTTTCTCCTTTGCTATTGGCGCACCAATAAGAAATAAAATCGAATTGAATTGTATGAATAAAAAAAATGTCTAAAATACACAAAATTGTCCCTTTATGTAGAAGAGACCTGATTACTAAACTAAATGACTCATATTCCTATTCAACTTAGTTTTCTTGGAGACTACTTATTATTCTAATCTGTTTCTTAATACAATTAAATAAAACTATCTATTTTCTAAAAAAACAAAAATGGAGCAATCATAATTAATGAATTCCGTTATCATGTTTTTCCTTATCCTACTTGTGTTTGAGTTTTTCAACGAATTGTTCAATGATTCTTTTCACGTCAGTTTCACCGGTGGACATTATCTCTCTACATCATCGCCATTTTCTTGGACGAAGAGTTCCACTTCGCTTGGGATTGCGTAAGTTAACTCCAATTGCATGCAATGACTTTACGGTCATGGCCATGGCCAGCTAGAAAAGCTCTACGGTCAATATTCAATTGCATGCACATCCGTGCTTTTCTTTTTCTTTGATACATAATTAAAATATTTGCTTAATTGAACATAATAACTACTTAATAGGCCAAATTACAAATTTCTCCCAAAAGTATATTTCAAATTTCAGATCACTACCTAATATAAGGTTTGTCCTAATTTGGCACCTGATGTTATTATTTGTACTAAATAACTATCTAGGGCTAACTTTTGTGTAATACTCCCAATTTCACATTTGGTAGATGTAGGACTTGTGTGTGGTTTGTAAGGTGGTCACACACAATACCTCTTGACACCAACATCATCCATAGATTTTTGTCGGTTTATCGTCTTGACGATAACCCAATGTGTCGCGGCGGTGCTCGCCAGTGGGCCAGTGTGTAACAAAAGGATTACACGTCGGATGTGGCTCTCGGGCTTGGGACGTTATATTTTATTAGTGAAAAAACGTTAAGTCAGACACACTTAATAGTCCCGGTTTTGGAGGGGTTCAACATGCCCGACAGAAGAGGGCCTCCAATTTAAGAGGGCCAAATTTTATAGATGTATGCTAATTTTTATTATGTATAAAGTAAATAATGTATTTAAAGTACATAAAATTTTCTTTGGCTTAATGGATTGGTAGTGGTAATGTAGTAGAGGTCTTTGGTTCAAGTCACACTAGTGTTAATTTTGGTTTTTTCTTTTTGGGTGTACAGTTAATTATTAAATTTTATTTAATGCATATTATATCATATATTTCCCCGTTTTGGGTAAATAATCTCATATACTATTTTGTTTACGTAAATAATCATTTTCAAAAAAATATGCTTATAATTTTTTCATAATTTTTCATCTTTATCCTCCAATTGCATTGTAAGTATAATGGTTGTGGTTATGTAAATTTATTTATTTATTACCAACTTCAATACTACTTATATCTTTTAATTTACTTTGGAAACTAATAAATAAAGAGTAACTATATAAAGATAATTATTTTGTAATCGGCTCTAGTAGAGTTATTCAATTTTAATTTTATTTTGTGTTTGTCAAATTTACTTATCAAAAAAAGTTCGTTGACCATCAATTTTTTTATCTGAGTCATAAAAAATAACAATTACTTAAATTGAAATATATGTACAATTATAATAATCATTGGGTATATAATATAAATATTTCAACCAAAAATCAAATTTTATTGTAATGTGACTATAATTTTTATTGCTTATGTCCGTTTAATTCTTAGCTTTGTCACTTGATTTTTTTTAACTTGAATTTATAGTACACACATATTACCAAAAACATATCCATCCAGAAGTTAAAAAATAAATAAAAGAAAAAAATTAATTGAGTATATTCTTTTTATTGCAAATTGTTTTAGCAAATGAAGTATAACATTTTTCAGTAATTATTTAATACTTATTTTTCTTATATGTTTGTAGGTAGTATACATTTTCAATAATTTAAATTATAAAAAGTCAAAAAAAAATTTCGTCTAAAAATCTTATTTTTATAAAGTTTCAAGGGCCCTTTTTTTTTTCTTTTCGATCTGAACCCCCAAAAGTTCAAGACCAGCCCTGACACTTAAGTTGACCCTATATAGTTATTTGGCACAAATGGCAATATCAGGTACCAAATTGAGATAAAATTATGTTGGGTATTGATCATCTGGGATTGAGTGTATACTTCGGAGGGAATTTGTAATTTGGCCTACTTAATATAAGACCTATAAAATATTTAATACAACATTTTTTTAAAAAATGGACCAAATTGACCTTTGCCATTTTATGAGTCAATGAAAACAAAATTAGGACTAGTTAAAACCGGTCCCAATGCCTGAAATTTTATTTTTTTAGGATTGGTCCCAAATCGATCCAAATGATTGATTTTTTTTTTTTGTAGAACCGATCTCAATGACTGAAAAAAAAATTCTAGGACTGGTCCCAAACCGGTCACAATGCATATATATTTAAGAAATAAAGAAATAAAACTATATTATTTTTTAGTTTTAAATATTTTTTTAGTTTCGAATAAAATTTTAGTCTCTTGAGTAAATGTATTTTTGTCATTTTAGAATATATTGGACGATATTTGTAAGGATAATGGTAGGATGGGGAAAATGATAACAAAATCAAAATACAAGACAAAATGAATATAATTCAATAATGTAGGACCTAACTTTAAAAAAGGTACAAGTTAAGGGATCAAATAATTATTTAATTATTCATTGAATTAATTAGTCTATGAAAAATTTACTTGTTTAACCTTAATTAATAGTGAGTGATTTATTTTAGTTAAGACTATTTTTGTCCAAACATTACTTTTTGTTATGATAAATTTACTTGTTTTGTTCTTAATTAAATGGTAAGTAATTTATTTAGTGAAGAGTTATTTTTATCTATCAATTAAATTATAACTTACAAGAAATAAGTTTGACTTATTTAATAAGAGAGAATAGAATGGCCAACAAGTATAATAGATTCATAAAAACTTATTAGGAGACCGTCTTTCATATTCTAACTCTTCAACAGATTTTTCCACCCACTGCGCATAACCGTTACAGTAAGCGTATGAGAGAAACTATGGCTCTTTGAGTGAAACCACATACTTCACTTAAGGAAGTTGATAGTACTTCCCAAACATTAAAATTTAAAACAACGTGCGAACAGAATCTATTGAATTCTCCTAATTAATTAGTTGGCGTACCGTTGGTACTCTCCATGGGATTAATGAGTAAAGTGGGGAAACATACAAGAGGACGAGACATGCCCAAAGTTATTCCTAACCCTTCTTCCATTTCAACCTTTCCACCTCCATCAGTTTTCCAGTCAAAGCACTGAACCAACGTCGCGACTGTCACATGCATTACAATATGGGAAAGCCCAAGTCCAACACATCTTCTCCTTCCACTCCCAAACGGCAAAAAATTGAAATCATGGCCCTTCATATCAATTTGGCTCTCCAAAAATCTCTCCGGCCAAAATTTCGTTGGCATTTCCCAAGAATCTTCGTCTCGCATGATGGCATAGACATTAATGAGAATCCTAGAATCAGCTGGTATGTCATAGCCACTAATCTTACAATCCTCCCTGCATTTACGAGGAAATAGTGGCACCGTTGGGTGTAAACGTAGGGTTTCTTTAATAACAGCCTTCAAGTAAGGGAGATTTGGAACATCAGATTCTCCAACTAGCCTACCCTTGCCAACAACTTTATTGATCTCCCTCCTAAGCTTTCTCCCCACATCTGGATTGTTAATGATCTCAGCTAGTACCCATTGGATCGTTTTACTTGTTGTCTCGGTGCCCGCAATGAAGAGGTCCTATTTCATCAATTACTCTATTAGTTTACCGAAAAAACATTTAAAATACTCTAAGCAAGTAGGAAAAACACCTTTTATAACCATAGTACTACATATTTTTATTTTGAGGTTTCCAAATTTGATCAATGCACAAATAATTATCGTGTAAATGAGACAAAAAAGGTTAACAAAGGGAGAGAGCGACTAACCAGAAGAAAAGCCTTGACATTGTCCCTTGTTAGTTTAATTTCAGCATTTTCATCGTGCAAATAGTCGAGGAGAATGTCCATCATATCCTTCCTTTCTCTAAAACCACCATCTCTCTCCGTCTCCCGCTCCGTCAATAGCCTATCGACCAACCCATCATACCGCAACATTAATGCTTTAAGCCTTTTTCCAACACCAAGTAAATCAAACTTTTTAAGGGGGCCTAATATTTCTCCTAATGCTAACTTACCCGCAATTTCCGTCATCCCACTTAAGAACTCCATTATCTCTCCACTTTCATCTATCCTTCCCGAGCATCGAGTGCTCATTGCCATCCTGCATATGATATTATTCGTGAAAGTCATTAGCTCGCTCCCTAAATTACACGACTCTCCATTTATGGAGCACTTAACAAGAACTTCCATCATCTTCAACTTTTCTTCATTCCGTATGCAAGCAAACTGATTCAGCTGAGGAGCCGAGAGAATCTCCTCCATGCATATTTTTTTCAAGAAACGCCAGTACTTCCCATAGTCTGCAGTAGCAAGAGAGGGCCCTTCATAGATGTTGTACTCCCTGGAACCAAAAGTTGGTCTAGACGAGAAAATTAAGTCGTGAGTTTTAAGGATGTCTTTGGCAACACTCGCGTTGGAAACAACATATGATGTAGATGCGCCAACACGGATTTTCATGATCGGGCCGTAGCGAAAAGCTAAAGTTTGGAACGACTTGTGTATGTTGGAGCTTAGAAGATGGATATGGCCGATAATCGGTAACCCCCAAGGGCTCGGCGGGTGTTTCTTCATAGTAGCATTTGGTTTGAAGAGATTCTTTAGGAATAATTGAACTAATAGAGTGGTAATGGAAGCCAGAAACAAGAGGAAGTAGAAAAACTGAGCATCTATGAGACTGGTCATTGTAGCTTACTTGATAAAAACCCTTGAAACGAAGATGTATTTTATAGAGATAAGGGGGCCTTACCTTGTTAAGTGCCACTCCACATAACCAATATAAAAAGAGATATATATTTCCGACATCCGTTGACATGAACAATCGGTGGGGATCTCATTTAATCCGTATTAGTAAAAGGCATGTGCGTTGCACATGTTGTCTTGATTAAAACATAAATCTATTGCATTTGTTGTTAAATATTTTTTTGATTAAGTTAAGGATAAGAGTGCTAACTTACAGTTATTCAAATTCAAAGAAAGTAAACATATTAAATAAAAAAAAGATTTTCTAATGATCAAATGCATACAAATCTAAGGTACGAATAGTTATTCAAATCCAGAGAAATTAAACATATTAAATAAAAAAAAGATTGTCTAATATTTCAGAATTTTTAAATTTAATTTTAAATATATATTTGGTGTAAATTCTCCATGTTTGTGCCTTTTGGTGCTATCCGTAGAATTGATGTAGCTGTTGTTTTCAATTGTATTTCACCCGCAAGATTAATAATAATAATTTACCAAATGATATCTGATAGACATTCACCTAGATATTTTGTTGTTGTCACCCTTGTGATGGCAATGATTGGATATTAAGTAACGATTTCTTACAATTCATTATCTTTATTTGCCGCTAAATCTTCCCAAAGACTAATAATTATTGGTTGGTACCTGCATAGTTTACTCTACGATAACCAAGTAATGATATAAAATATGTTTTTTTTATTATTATTATAAGTTAAACCAATTATATGATCTCTTTGTTGAATGAATTTCATACTTGCTTTACGTTTTTTTTATAAAACAACAATTTATCAATTTTCTGGAAAAAAACATAAGAAGATCATAAGTGTTTTATTGGTCTTACTTATTGTTTATTATTGTTATTTCCCTTAAAGCTTTTCACGCTCCTCTTGAGGTCTCAATGGTTCGGCAATCTTTCACTTTGGTGACAATACCGCAAAAATCTGCACTTATAAAACAACAATGAGATATTGTTGGAAAACATGTCTATAAGTCAATAGTTGTTATGGGGAACTCAATTTAATTACCCATGTCATCATGCCAATGAGGTTGATCTTGAATGTCTTTGATGTCCTTGAAATTATATCTAATGTTGTCGCCGATCGGGATGTACATTCGGAAACATTGGATTGATCTTTTTCACGTCACCGTTGGAGATTTGATATGTTTTGTTGGCTACAAAAGTTTTGGTGAAGTGATTGATGTCTTTGTTGAAAATTATGATACCAATTTGAACACCCTTTAATATATTATCTCATATTCAGTACAATCAAGATATTTAACACTTACTTTGTCGTCAATCATTATCATCTTTCGGATTTTGAAAGAGAGGCTTGGTGCACATATTGTTTCTAACCCTACTCGCAAAGCTCTTAATCGTGTAGTGAATGTCTTTTGATTTATTTGTAGGTGCCTTACTTGAATAGGTGATTCAATCGACATATTCTGGTGTTGTTTGTTCTGCATTATGAATGAGAATAAATCAATCTAAAGAAACATAGCGAACATAACAATAGTAATTGGAACAAATATGACCAAACCATATTAAAAAATTGTCAGCATTGTCACATGATAACGTTATATAACTAAGAAAACTGGCTGAACTCGTTTTTGCAATACGTATTTTTCCTGCTACAATCTAATGAAATATTAGTTATGGCAAAATAATGCTAAACAAAACTCTCAAGTATGTCAATATGTTTTAGCATAATATATGCAACTATCTGTGTGTATGTGAGTGTAAATACAGAGACATTACATATTTAACACTCAGTTTTCTCATTGAAGATCTCATCAATTTGACTCTTAAAAAATGACAATTCATTATGATGGATCCTATAATTTGCATAAAGGTGAGAAAAAAGATATGGAGCTTCCTATTATTTGCATAAAGGAGAGAAAAAAGATATTAGCAAGTTACACAAATGACCTTTTGCATAAATCGAGTTCACATAATTTTATATCATGTTCTATCATAGCATTCTTCCAGTTGCCATAGATAAAATTAACACTTTGTGCAAGGTAACAATAGAGAATATGAATTACACAAGACTACCTCACTGACCTTGTTTATTTAGCAATCAATGCATTTCTCTCTTTTATTCCTTTTGTAATATCTAACTTACAATCACATTAGTAAACGGCATTGGAAAATAAGTAAATAATACAAATAGATCAACAAAGGATTTCAAGCTAGCTGAAATCAAGAAGTCATATTGAAGAATTGGATTTGCTAGCAGCAGAGAGCCATCACATTCCTAAAAATAGAGCTAATTTTGGATTAAAAGAACTTCTCTTACTATTAGCTACTCAATAATTTGAAATTTGAGTATATCTCATTCCCCGCACATGTGCATATGCATGTCTTTTTTGCTCGGTTTTTTTCTTTTTATTGTTGAAGTTATATGAAAACTTCAATCAACATAAGTGTGGTGTTAAGCCGGTGACAACTGACATGGATTACCTAAAACAACAAGTTTGCACATTACGACTTGCATACACATTCATAAACTCAAAATAAAACATAACGTTGGCTTCGAAGTAGTCGTTTAAAAACAACAATTTCTATGAGGGTAAATGATGAAATTGTATGTTGAGTTTTCTTATCGCAACTCTATTTGTTGGATAACCACAAAACAAATTGAGTGGAAGTTTATAGGTTGAATGGAGGAGAGTAAGAAAAGTTGTTTATAAGAGATAAAATTTAGTAATACATACCTTGGAGGGAAGAAATAAGAATCCTGCAAGTATTTATGCAAAATGAAACAAAGAGGAAACTATCAAGGAGGTTGTAGTTCACTGCCAATCAGAAATATGTTAGTGAGTCAAAGTAATAGCCAATAGCACATGACAAGTTATATAATAATTACATTTAACATTGCTGGGTTTGGAAGATTTAGCGGGGATAGAACAATTGAAAAGTGTGTGAAAATGACTTAGAGAAGTGAACATTAAAAATAGTATTTTATAATACATTTTTCAAAGATTTGAGTGGAGGACTGAAATTGAAGTTCAAACAGATTATCAACAAGAATATGAGTGACACGGATAAGGTTCGATTCAAACAATAAGGTTCTATTGTTTTATTAACAATAACTTATTTCATTCCTAGCAATAAAATTATGGTTCTTATTTGGATTGAAAAAGTATAGCCTCTCAATGCGTGGCTTATACAGAACTCACATCAGGACTCAAGTAAAAGGGAAAGGGGACATAGGTCATTGTATTTCATTCAAAGAAAATTTGGTTAAGTTTACCTTGGAACTCCAATGCTTTGCCATGCCTCTGCCCTGTTGCCTCGACTCCGCCGTGTAGCAAAATATAGAAACAATCAAGGAACAGTCCCATCAATTTGCCTGCCTCTTTAATAGTTCCACAATTTGCCGTTATTTTTGCCAACCGTTTCTCCCACCATTGTCCATGGTTAATAGTATGAAGCATTGCCACCACTACTCCCCTTTTGATTTTGTTCATTAATTATGATAAGAGAAGGTAGTAATCATAACAATGGGCCATAATAAACAATAATAAAACCCTAAGTTATGAAGGCCATTTTTTATGTATATAGTTATAGATAAAGAAGAGAGGGAGAGAACCATTAATTTTTCCATTATTCACATTGCAATAAGGCTTTTGTCAAAGAAGAGAAAGATTCAATAAATGTGAATCACACGCCTTGATCAATCCTAGCCTAGACTCGGTTCATATGTTTGAAAATGAAATCTGAGAAAGAGTTGGTAAAAGAATGAGCTAGTAGTAACAACCAAAGGAATAACAAAGTTTAGTTTAATAACAGACAATTTTAAGCTCTTTATTCTACATAATGTAAGGAAATATCTTAGATGAGGGTCTTTATTGCCATGAGTTGACTCTTGAAGCAACATGAGTTGACCACATGATGGGGAGAGGCTGGTTTGTGAGCGAGAATTCGAGGAATTTACAGTTGAATGAAACCCTTACAAAAGGCCAATCGGGTTCTCTCAATGAGTTGTGTTTCAATTTCAAAGCTAACCAATCTAAATTACTAACATCATAACATAACTTTTAAAAATGCATCTTTCAAAGAATTCAAGGATCATCGGGACTTGACAATTCTTCGAAACCAATGTCTTGAAATGAATCGGTGTGGGTGGTATTGTGGAAAATCTACTCATTTTGCCACTCTTTCCATCAGTGTTTGGTAACGTGGAAAGTGCCCATTGGATGATGAATATAGAAGTTGGATGGGGAACCACTTGCAGTGGTTTGGGTTCTCAAACAATATAGGGGAAAAGGCGAAGGATCACCACAGTTTCATAAGTTCAGATAGAAACTGTAATCAGCTCCATAATGCACATGCAAACTTGCACTTCTCAAGATCCAAAAAAAAAAGATCTTATTGAACGACAAATTAAAGATAAATAGGCAATCGAAGAATATTGCAGATCAATCTTGAGCAAACCTTTGTTTCAGGAACTTCTAGGTCAAGCGGAAAAGAATTTGGGTTTGACCATCCAATGGGTGGTCTAACCATTCCTTGTAGAGAGGACTTGTTCATTGATCTGACTTCTCGATTAAGGGGGCTGTGAGTAAAAAAATTGACTTAGTTTAGGCAAAGACAATTTTGTGTAGCAGTTAATTCCCTAAGAATTATGATAGTGAATATATATGCTCCTGATATAACAAAATTATCAATAGAAGTAATTACAATTTCGACAATTTGGTCGGGTAAAGATCTGTCTTAACAAAATATCACCAACTCCTCATCCTTTCCATTTCAACAATCTATTAATGGAGATCAACATAGAACATATGGTGACAATAAGATCAAATGTATTCCCTCCGTTCTGGGCAAAGAGTCCACTATTCCATTTTGAGATATTTCACTTAAAGAGTCCACTTTAAAAAAATAAGACATTAAAATGTCATTTTATTACTAATAGACTACTAAAATTGTCATTTTCTTAAAAAGTTTTACTTTCAAATGGAGACTCTTTACCTGGAATGGAGGGAGTATCACTTAGGTAAGTGTGAAACGTCTGGAGGGAAGTGTTATTCCAAAAGCATAAGAGGTTTATCTGTTCGATCTAGTGTCGAGTTCAAAAATCAAAAGTAACTTCATACAAGTACATGCTACAAACATCAAAACTGAGTTATATGTTTATATCACATGTTTTGAAGCTTAGTTGACAATTAGGTGGTAGGAATTCACATGCATATACATTCCAGTTAAAGAAAAGAAAAAAAAAAAAGATGCCTTACCTGCCCATAGTTTCCAGATCCGATGATGTTGCCGCCTGAAAAACTATTTGAGTATTTATTTATCTCTTTAAACGTGAACCATCTTGCTCCTTTTAACTATAGAATGCTACCACTGTTATTCTCGAGGCCCTAGGAAGCTACATTAGAAAAATGTAGGAATGAAAATCACATTTAAAACTTCCATACAATTGAGATGAATATGTTTTGCTTCAGACTCTAGTGCATCTTACCAAAAGGATTGCTTTGTCTAATCGTGCTTTATGCTTTTCTCTTATGAGAGAAAGAATAAAGTCCAGCTCCAACTATTAGTAGCACGAGCACACAACTACCAACTGTTGCTCCGACAATTATCCCAACATTTGATGACTTCTTTTCTCATGTATGTAATTTCTATATGAGAGGCAAAATTGATTGAGATGTGTGCGCGAGTGTCAGTACGAACATTTGAAAGTTCAACATGGAAATAGATGTTCAGAAAAAGTACATGTGCATAACTTAGCATGCGATTCTGTATATAGACATAAATCATAACCCTTTCTATTAGTTTAACTTGAATTACACTATTTAGTAACTGGAAAGTAACTATAGTTTTCATCAAGAAAGAATAATTCTGGAGCATGAATCTTTGGCGGTTGATCAAGGTACCAATTGTAGCGACTGTTGTTTGATTGAACCTATATTGACCAGAAGGGCATTCTTGCACTCTGTATTGAAGGTCAAAGTTTATTGTGAAGGTTGGATTCCTAAGGGAAATGCAATTTACAGGAAGGCTAGCGTTCAGAAAAGCCGACATAAGAGTCATGTGGAGACTATTGAAGTATTTGGAGTTCCCCAAGTTCGAGAAGGAAAAAGAATGGAAGTGTATGGTTCCTATGTATGGATGTGCACAGCTACAGTTCAGGCTTAGTACTTGATTTGAACGGCAGGACGGAATACATTTATTTGATGGGGTTACATAAGGAGAATTAGGCCTCTCAACAGTGCAGAATCTTCCTGATGTTCCAGTTCCCTCACAAATTGGATTATTCACAAGTCTGCATAGAGAAATAGAATACAACCCTGTTACATTACAATAATATATACTCAAAATCTGTAGCAGATAAATAAACCCGAAGCACAGATAATATAACCGAGGGCAGTAACAGCCTTAATGAATCGATTTTGACCACAATGTGACGGTTGATCCAAAAACTGGCATGAAGGGCACACTATTTTATTACCTCTGATCCTCTTGCTCAACATTATTTTCATTTGTTATATTCATGGCCAAGAAGATTTCACTTACCAAGACAGACGTTATTACAACCCATCCCTCCCATCATTTCCCAACTCCTCGCATGGCCCTTTACTTATCTTTTGTTCGCATAGCAAAATATAAAGAAAGAAATAAAAGGTAAAAACAATTCCTGCATGTACCTACGCTCTGCAGGGGCCAGGATGCTCATCCCTTGGATATGGAGCCATGGAAGAACTTGGATCTTTTCAAGTCAACAGTGAAGGAGAGACTACCGAAATGACTATGCATGGAACAACGGTGAGCACAATCACCCACTCCTTCCAGTTAAACACAAAACTACCCACTGAAGCTAAAGCCCCCATAAATTGACGGTGGCCAAGTACGCTTCTTGGAGTCCCCTGCTGAAGTGGGCTTTTCATATTCAAATGCATCATCTGATTACATAACTGTCAACAGCGTACAACTATAGACTTCTATACTTTTGTCACGAACCAGTTAGAAAGATTTCCTCATACAAAACCCCAAGAATATTTTTATAACAGGAGAGAGCTATGCTGGTGATTCGTATTTCAGATAACTTACAACTCTGAACATACCAGTAAACCTTCTCTCAGTGTAAGAAGCTTTACTGTTTCAATGGCTTCTTCTTCAAATATCTGAAAAATTCCAAAACTAAAAGATGTTAATTAAAAAAGGAATGGACAATAGTTACCATCATAATGAAACAATGGACATAAATGGGCAACCCGTAAAGTGTGAGCTTTAGATGAAAGTGAAGAGATAAACATTACAAACATCGATGTCCACAGAAGAGACCGGATTACATTGATGAGGATGTTGGAAACTTCTCTTAAAACTCTAACCACCGTTGATAGATGTTGATCTATATCTGATGGAAGAAACAATCCAGTTTTGTTTTCCGTTTGCGCCTCTAGTGCAACATTGATGGTATAACTTAGTTTAGTTTTATATAAGCTTAATAGCAAGTACCAAACTAAAAACTGCAAGTTTTTTTTTCTCTACATTTTTATAATATTGTTTCCGTTTTTGTTAACAGATGCGTTCTTTCACAAGCCAGAATTTTTTTTTGGCTTATCTAGCAAGTTCATTGCCTCACTTAAAGGTAGCAATGAAAAAGCTGTTAATGGAAAGAAAATTTCCTTGGATGTAGTTAGAGAAGAGGCCATTACTTTAGCATCTTCTGACTATGAAGTAAACACGAAATGGGGTAAAGAGGCAAGTAACATATATATCATACTCATGCTCCCAAAGATAAACTATATACACAACAGTGCATGTCTTGCACATGAAATTTCAAACAACATCATGCATTACGCACCAAAAACTTCAAAAAAAAAAAAAGAGCATTAGTGAAATCTTTTCATAGGACACGTTTTAAAATCAATTTTCATTTGTGTACAGAATGGCATAAACATTTTTCGTACATCATATTGTTCGAATATTTCTTAGAGTGACCTTATAATTCATGTTGTTTCAATGACAGATTGGTTACTCCTACGATTCACTGCTTGAGAGTTCATTCACAGGGTATTTATTGCACTGTAAAGGGTGGAGATCTGTGTATCTATATCCTGAGAGGCCTTGTTTCTTGGGATGCACCACCATTGACATGAAAGATGCCATGGTGTAGATGATGAAATGGACATCTGGTTTGCTTCAAGTAGGTCTCTCATGGTTTAGCCCTCTTGTGTACGGGGTGTCCAGGATGTCTCTTCTTCATAATATGTGCTATGGATTCTTCATGTTTATGCCCCTTCTTGCAGTCCCTTGCGTACTATACTGCATTATCCCTCAGTTGTGCCTTCTCAATGGCATCCCTTTGTTCCCAAAGGTGAATTTTGATGAATTTCTCGTTGTTATGCTTCTTTTCATTTTTATGGCTAACACTTGTTTCCATATCAGAAGTTAAGGCTATGTTAGAGATAACATGTTACCAACAATAACAACAAGCAATTAATTCATTTAATTATCTTTCATGTTGGTTTTTTTTAATCTTATGGCCAAGAAAAAGGCAACATTGGGGATTCATAGATTACAAACATCAAGGCTAGCATGATTTGAAATTTTGATTTCCACATTCCAAACATCGATTCAAGGATGATTATTGAATGTAAAGGTGTCTGATTATTCTAACTCATGCCAAGACTGACAACCTGACTTCTTAAGTTGCAAAACAGTTTGAGTTTAACAAGTAGCTACAAATACTTCCTAATAAACAACATCATGAAGAAGTATCAATCATAGCCATGAACGGGTTATGTTGCTTGTAATATAAATATAATCAATTGAAAACACATCCACTCTCAATACCATGGCTTCACATAGTCAGGTTCTAACATAGGCTATACAATCGGGAGTTAAATCAATTCACATATTCAGGTTCTAAGTATTGAGACTCGAGACATTAAGGCATTTCATCAAACATCTGTGCTCACATAGGCTAGGGAGAAACAGAGTAAGACTCGAGTAGGTTACAAGTATGGAGAGGACTGCTTCAATTAAAATCAAGCTAAGCTTACCTCGCAACTTGGATGTCGTTCCCTGCTTCTACTCGGTTGCATCTGCTCCACCGTCTCTGAATAGATAAATTCCCTGCTTCTACTCGATTGCCTCTGCTCCACCGTCTCTGAAGAGATAAATCTTGAAAATGAAGAAGAAGGGAAGCAGATTGAGTAACAATGTGGAAGAAGGGAAACAGATAGATGTTGTGAAATTCTTCTATTTTAAAATTATTTTTAGGTTTATTGCTCTTAATTAAATAATAGATGATGTATTAAGTCAATGGGTAGACTTGTTCATCTATTAGATTGTAAGATACATATTAGCCTTTATTTTTACATTTATTGTCCTTAATTAAATAATTGATGATGTATTAAGTCAAGGGGTAGACTTGTCCATCTATTAATTTGTAAGAGACATCTTAGCCTTTATTTTTACGTTTATTGCCTTTAATTAAATAGTGGATGATGTGATAAGTCGAGGGTTAGACTTGTCCATCTATTAATTTGTAAGAGACATCTTAGCCTTTTATAAGTAGTATAGATATAGATATAGATTTGAGTAAAATTATTTTTAAGTTTATTGCCATTAATTAAATAATGGATGATGTATTAAGTCAAGGGGTAGACTTGTCCATCTATTAATTTGTAAGAAACATCTTAGCCTTTTATAAGTAATAAATAATATAGAATATAGATATATATTATAAGTAGTATAGATTTGAGTAAAATTATTTTTACGTTTATTGCCCTTAATTAAATAATGGATGATGTATTAAGTCAAGGGGTAGACTTTTATAAGTAGTATAGATATAGATAGATATAGATTAAATAATGGATAATGTATTAAGTCAAGGGGTAGACTTGTCCATCTATTAATTTGTAAGAGACATCTTAGCCTTCTATAAGTAGTATAAATTTTTACGTTTATTGCCCTTAATTAAATAATGGATGATGTATTAGGTCAAGGGATAAACTTGTTCATCTATTAATTTGTAAGAGACATCTTAGCCTTTTATAAGTACTATAGATATAGATATAGATTTTAGTAAAATTATTTTTACGTTTATTACTCTTAATTAAATAATAGATGATGTAATAAGTCAAGGGATAGACTTGACTATCTATTAATTTGTAAGAGACATCTTAGTCATCTATTAGATGGTTAGATGAAGGATATTTGACTTAATACATCATCTTTAATAGATGAAGGATATTTGAGTAAAATTATTTTTACGCTTATTGCCCTTAATTAAATAATAGATGATGTATTAAGTCAAGGGGTAGACTTGTCCATTTATAAAATTGTAAGAGACATCTTAGCCTTTATTTTTACGTTTATTGCCCTTAATTAAATAATGGATGATGTATTAAGTGAAGGGGTAGATTTGTCCATGTATTAATTTGTAAGAGACATCTTAGCCTTTTATAAGTAGTATAGATATAGATATAGATATAGATATAAACTGAATGGCCATAATCTATGTGCTGAGAAGTGATATATTAATGATGGTTTTCCCCCCAAAAAAATGAATCTGCCATTGTTTTTACATATAGCCAATCTATAAAATAAATAATAAGAACCTAAATTATTAAATGGATTCATACTGATAAAGCTACTTCCTTGAATAAATTTGAATGCTAAAAGTAACAAATAAATTCAAACCCACCCTCCTTCACACTAATAAGTAATAAGAGCATCACTGGTTTGCACTAGCCCAGATGTTGGGGCTACATGTTGTGCATCTTGGCTGGAATGGCAAGTAAACAAGCCCTTGAGTACCTTAAACAGAGAACAGACAAGAGTTGATGTAGGAGAAATATATAGCACCCACTTGTCGCAAGCGGAAACGTAAATCTTTTGCCTTAGGTTCCTGCTGCAAGTAATAAACATGCATGACCTATCGCATATTCCATACAAAGTGTCTATATCTCTACATATGAAATTATTAAAATGAGAAGTGAACTACAGTAGACAAAAACATAGAATGTAATCATATTTATAGATTCTAGCAATGTAACCCCCGAGCCCCAAAGCTCGGTTCTCTACGTGTAGCACATACACTGGCCCACTGAGCACGCATCACCTTGGGTCATCAGGCCCACCACAAGCTGACCCAAAAGTCCATGGATGATGTTGGTGCCCAGTGGTAGTGTGTGACCACCTTATAAATCACACACAAGTCTCGCATCTACCCGATGTGGGATTGGGGTTTTACAATCTCCCCCACTTAAATCCTTGACGTCCTCGTCAAGGCCGAATCGTATCCCGGGTGATGCAATATTCAAGAGGTGGCTAGTACGGGGATCAAGAGGTGGCTCCCACCTTCTGCGGTGTAGCACTTTGGCCCGCATAACACTTTGTTTTCACATTTCCGGCCGGGACCCGCCCTGATACCATTTGTAACGACCCGAGCCCGAGAGCCCGGTCCGCTACGTGTAGCTCAGACACTAGCCCACTAAGCACGCAGCACCTTGGGTAATTAGGTTCACCACAAGTCGAACCAAAAGTCCATGGATGATGTGGTATCGAGGGTAGTGTGTGGTCACCTTATAAATCGAACACAATTCTCACACCTACCCGATGTGGGATATGATATTACAATCTCCCCCGCTCAAAAACTTGACGTCCTCGTCTAGGCCGAATCGTACCCCGGGCGATGCAGGATTCAAGAGGTGGCTCTCAGCTTCTGCGGTGTAGCACTTTGGCCCACACAACACTTTGTTCTCACATTTCCGGCCAGGACCCGCCCTAATACCATTTGTAATGACCCAAGCCCAAGAGTCCGATCCGCTACATGTAGCTCAGACACTGGCCCACTAAGCACGTAGCACCTTGGGTAATTAGGCCCACCACGAGCCGACCCAAAAATCAATGGATGAAGTTGGTATCGAGAGGTAGTGTGTGGTCACCTTATATATCGAACACAATTCCCACACCTACCCGATGTGGGATATGGTATTACAATCTCCCCCGCTCAAATCCTTGACGTCCTCGTCTAGGCCAAATCGTACCCCGGGCGATGAAGGATTTAAGAGGTGGCTTGTACGAGGATCAAGAGGTGGCTCCCGGCTTCTGCAGTGTAGCACTTTGGCCCACGCAACACTTTGTTCTCACATTTTCAGCCGGGACCCGCTCTGATACCATTTGTAACGACCCAAGCCCAAGAGCCCGGTCCGCTACATGTAGCCCACACACTTGCCCACTGAGCATGCAACACCTTGGGTAATCAGGTCCACCACAAGCCGACCCAAAAATCCATGGATGATGTTGGTGCAGAGAGGTAGTGTGTGGCCACCTTATAAATCGAACACAATTCCCACACCTACCTGATGTAGGATGAAGTATTACAATCTGTAACGCCCCAAATTTGATACTGACACCGCGGTCCCACAGTTTGGCCACGTCACCAACAATCAATACTTAAAACCATAAGTAATTCCAACACTAATAATTAATCAACATTAATATCCCTCAAATGTAACTAAAAAAAACAACCACCAAATGCCTGAAACGAAATTCAATATAAAGTTGATTAAAATTAATAAAACTTTCAAAGCACGAGTGGATTATAAATGTCTAAAACTTCTTTGATCGTCTTCATTCATCTATTCGAAACAATTCATCTAGCCAAGCTAAAAGTCACCTGAAAGAGAAAGAATAAGAAAGGGTGAGCGAACAATGCTCGGCAAGTTCATATACAACCCCTCTGGTTGCTAAGGAGAAGTTGACCGAAATAAATCAAGGAATCAAAATCGAAAGTTCAAATATCTATAATGCAAAAGTCGAATAGTCAAAGTTCATATATTCAAATTTCAAATATATTTTCAGGATTCCAAGTGAATAATAAAGGTATAACAAACGACTCGAGTAATCCAATTGTCACCAACCGTCTCATACCAGCTGGAGAGAACGGACGACTCACAGATAAATATTTAGGATTCCAAATGAAAGATAATAATGCAAAAGACTACTCGAGTAGTCCAATCGTCATCAACCGTCCCATACCAACTGGAGACAATGGACGACTCACAGATACCAAGATCACATAAGCGGTCAAAGACCTATTCGAACAATGTTCCGAAAGATTCTAAAGACCCAAAAGGGTAAAGGTTTCTAAAAGGTATATCCGGATAACCAACCATTTGTCCAGTGGTTAAAGGGTTTCGAAAGGTCACGTTAACATGTGACTAGGTAAATCGAAAGGTCACATTAACCCGTGACTAGGTTGTTTGACTTAGTGATCAAGGTAGAAACTTTTTAAAAAAATCTCAATCCCAAACATAATCAATAATCAATTCATGTATCAAACAAATGGTATCTCACATGAGACTAGATAAGTATGTGAGATATAACAAGGAGCATAATTATGAGTAAGCAAATGAACGTAATCGACGGAGTTCAAAATCAAAACCGATACAAAATCAGCACACGTTTCAAAGGAAATGCATTTATCAAAGAAATAGCAAAAGCCTAACAGTATGGAACGAAGAATAAAAAAAACTAAATGAGGTATAATCCCTTACCTCGATATGATTAGCAAAATAATTCTTGCCACGTGTACAATGTCTTGCGTTCGCTCGTCCGAAACTAAGATTTAACATAACAAGGTATCGATTAAACTAAGATTTAACGCCACGTGGGATTTGTCGCGTTAGGCTGAGGCACTTCAGGGACAGGGTTTTTGTTACTCATGTTAAGTTGGGTTACAGATTGTTCCCACACATTCTCGGAAACAGGGTCTTCTACTACTCTTCCTGCCATGTTTCCTCGGCCGCGACCGTAGCCTCGGTTAGCAGTACGTCTTCCTCTACTTGCCATTTGGTACTGATACAAAAACGAGGAAGTGTCAAATGATGCCTAAAATTTTATCATACTAAGATGTGATTGCTAACTAACATGACGTAAATGGAAACAATTTACATAATTGTTACGTAGCATCAATTTCTTCTGAAGCTTATCTTATAATCTTATGCACTCGAAATACACCAACACGAGATATAGTTCAAAATGAATATCAAATGAATACAAAATTTCCTCAAAATTCATTCAATAACAAACTTTATTCCAATGTCTCAAAAATTGGATGCACCTCGTGTATTCCAAGTCTAATAAAATACAACAAATTCTTACCAGTAACCCATAGTGTATTAGTCTCAATCAAAATAAAGGGAATCATAACTTAAAGCTGTGATCGTAAACTTAGAACTACAATCGTACACTTAAAGATATTGGGTAACTAATGGTATAAACAAAATCATAACCTTACACTATAATCAATTCCTAATTTTATTAATTCCTAAATCCTAAAACCATCCGGATCTGAAGCCTAAGCTCTGATACCATTTGTAACGCCCCGAGCCCAAAAGCCTGGTTCGCTACGTGTAGCCCACACACTGGCCCACTGAGCACGCAATACCTTGGGTCATTAAGCCCACCACAAGCCGACCCAAAAGTCTATGTATAATGTTTGTGCCCAATGGTAGTGTGTGACCACCTTATAAATCATACACAAGTCTCACATCTATCCGATGTGGGATTGGGGTATTGCAATATATTATAATACCCCATCCCACATCGGGTAAGTGTGGGAATTATGTTCGATTTATAAGGTGGCCACACACTACCTCTCGGTACCAACATCATCCATAGACTTTTGGGTCAGCTTGTGGTGGGTCTGATTACCCAAGGTGCTACGTGCTCAGTGGGCCAGTGTGTGGGCTACACGTAGTGGACCGGGCTCTCGGGCTCAGATCGTTACAAATAGTATCAGAGCGGGTCCCGACCGGAAATATGAGAACAAAGTGTTGTCCGGGCCAAAGTACTACACCGCAGAAGGTGGGAGCCACCTCTTGATCCCCGTACAAGCCACCTCTTGAATCATGCATTGCCTGAGGTACGATTCGGCTTTGACGAAGACGTCAAGAATTTAAGTGGGGAAGATTGTAATACCCCAATCCCACATCGGGTAGATGTGAGACTTATGTGTGATTTATAAGGTGGTCACACACTACCATTGGGCACAAACATCATCCATGGAATTTTGGATCGGCTTATGGTGGGCCTGATGACTCAAGGTGCTTTGTGCTCAGTGGGCCAGAGGCTACACTTAGCGAACCGGGATTTCGGGCTCGGGGCATTACAAGCAATAAGGTGGAAACCTTTCTTTTTCTATTCAAACTTACTTTGATTACAAGAAAAAGAGAATTACGCTATCATTGATCTTTCTAAAGCTAAACCTAAAATTCAAATCACCCGCATTAGGTCGGAATCACTAGTAATCGTCGGTCAGCCATACGGCGATGAATCCGTTTTCGAGCATTGCATGCACCGGAAGCTGGTCGTGCTAGAAATCGTTACCTTAATCGTAAGGAGGGGAATGCCGAAGGCGGGGCTCATGATTAAAGTGAAGTCATAACAAGGTACGTAGCCATACTAGAAGGTGTGGCTGGATTACCTAATTTTCAGGGAGAGCTAATGCTTGTTGGGTATTTTGGGTTGACACCACTTTACACCCAAAAATAAGGGAGCTACGTCGGAGTCAAACTTAGAGATGGAAATCTTCTTTTGTTTCTAGATGGTGAAGTAAGACCAAGCTCATGAGCTTATTATCTCATGAACTAAATCGACAGATGTGCATGATTGAGCCAGCTCTAAAATACAATTCGCCTACATTAAGTTAGAATCACTAGTAATCGACGGTCAGCCATACGTCAGTGAATCCGTTCTCGGGCCTTGCACACATTGGAAGCTGGTCGTGCTAGAAATCGTTACCTTAATTGTAAGGAAAAGAATGTCGAAACCTGGTCCCGTGATTACAGTGAAGTTATAACAAGGTAGCCGTACTAGAAGGTGTGGCTGGATTACCTCCTTTTCAGGGAGAGCTAATGCTTGTTGGGTATTTTGGGTTGACACCGCTTCACACCCAAAAAGAAGGGAGCTACGTCGGATTAGAGACGTTCGAAGAAAGAAATCCGACTAAACGGAAGCTAAAAAGATTATATTTCTCCATTTGAGCAAGGTGATGTGTTTCTTGGTGGCGATGATGGAGATGGCGGCGTCTGCAGGGATGTTGGTGGTGGTTAGGGGAAGGATGACATTGGTGGTTTAGATGAAATATGACGTTAAATTTCCAAATCATCAAATTTTCAAACATATTCATATGGGTTTTGATTTCAATTTGAAAATTTGAAAATTCTAAAAATTAAACTTGGGTTTGTGAAATTTAAGGTTGTGGTGGTGGGTCTATAAATGATAGGTTTTACAAATGAGTTACTTTGAAGTAGTTAATAAAGGGAATAAAATTAAACTAAAAGATAATTTTTGAGTTAATGGTGAAATTTGATGTGGTGGTGGTGGTGGTGGTAATGATGGTGCGTCCATGAATGAGGAGGTTGATGGAAAAAAGTGAAAGATAAAAAAATAAATAAAATAAATTCTAAATTTTATTTTTGGAGTAATGTTTTTTTACTTTGAATTTAAATATGAGACAATGTATAATTTTTTTTTGGATTATTGAAATAATTATTTATTTCTTTTAATTAAACACATATTTTAAATACCAAATGGTAAACTAAATGATGAAATTACAACCAAATCACATGCATTTTGCACCCCAAGTAAAATGACCAAAATAATCCTCATGTGACATGCACATGTCTTCTTTCATTACTATTTTGAACGACAATGGACAAGGGGAGGGCAAAGTGGGATAACTAGCAAAATTATGTATGAAAGTGAGACACTTCGTAGGTTGGGAAAGACATTATTAGAGGTATATGAAAATTGTAACTATAATAATATAAGTTTTGATGAGTATCGAGATATTAAGCAAATATGTTGCGTGCTTAGCAACTACCTGTGAAAAAACTAAAAAAAAATGGGTGAAGAAAATGTGCTATAATGTCATGATGAATAATAAAAATGGAGGACTTAGTTGAGGAATCTATGTGTTTTTCTAAAGAAGAAAGCTAAAATTTTCAATTTACTTCTTTGAATTTTCGGACTACTATGAGCAGAGACTATCATACTGGTCTCTATTATAGATCTTACAAACAAAACCACTGCACTAACCACAAATAATTGGGTTCCATACTTTAACCTCTTTTGGTCTCCATTGCTTACTCTTTTCCATAGGACCTCAGGCAGTTAGATGAAATAATCTCTCTATTTGCTTCCCCTAAGTATGGCTATTGACGTTTGTTTCTTCTGTCGTAGCTCTCATTTAATTGAAAGAGGTTGTCACATACTGGTATCCTTTTAAGCAATCCTATACTAAAATCAGATTCCCTCCTTGTTTAGTGATCTAGCACCGAAGGAGAAAAACGACTATGAATTTAGAGACATTCGAAGAAAGAAGTCCAACTAAATGGAAGCTAAAGAGATTATATTTCTCCATCTGAGCAAGCAAGGTCAACGTGTTTCTTGGTGGTGAGGATGGCGGTGGTGGCGATTGAAAGGATGGTGGTGGTTAAGGGCGTGGGTGGCGGCGATTGTAATGGATGATATTGGTAGTTTAGGTGGAATACAACATTGTTAGATTTCCAAATAATTAAATTTTCAAATCTTCATATGGCTTTGGGTTTCAATCTTCAAATTTGAAAATTCAAAAAAATTGAATAGGGGTTTTGAAATAGTGAAATTTATGGTTGTGGTAGTGCCGAGTCTATAAATGATAAGTTTTGCTAATTGGTTAATTTGAAGGAAGAAATAAGGATTAGATAACGAAATAAAATAAAATAAAAACGTTATTATTTGGTTAATGGTGAAATTTGAGGTGATAGTGTTGATGGTGGTAACGGTGGTGGGTCTATGCACTTGTCATTTTTCATTACTATTTTTAACACTCATAGACAAGAGGGGGCAAAGCGGGACAAATCGCAAAATAAGATTTGAAAGTGAGACGCTTCATTGGTGCGGGTGCAATGTAACGCTTCATTAGTTGTTTATTTTTGGAGCTAAATGTATTTTGCCCCCATTGAAATTAGAACAGAATACAAATTTCCTCCTAAAGTATCCACCAAGTCCACTTTGCCCCTTAACGTAATTTTGTATCATTTCATATCATACATTTTTCCCAATTTTCCCCAAACCATGATGGACGTTAGAAAGATAACGAAACTGACCCACATCCCAATTTGGTGTGGCTATGCTAGATGGTGGTAATCGCAGTGGTAGAAATGGTAACGGAAAATGTTTACGATTAAGAATTTGCTCTAATCAAACCACCAATGATATCAAAGGTGCCAACAAAAAAATGAGTTGTACACATCTCATATGTAGTCAAATTTGAGTTTTGATTTTTGATTGAATTTTACTTTTTGATTTGGTATTGAATGGTTCTTTATAGGTGAAATTCACAGTGTATACTTGTATATTGTGTTATACGAGAGAGAAATTGAGAAATGGATGGTGGAGTTTGGTCATTTAGCATTGGTGGCTATAAGCCTATAATTACTTTAATTTTTTGTGGGTTCTTATCCATGGTAGTCTTGACAGCCTAAGTGTGATTATATGATCTTGAGTTTTATCTCTTGATCCTGATAAAGTTCCGCATCTATTTTTTCTTATTTTTCTTTAGAACAATTTGAATAAAAGATTCACACTCTGGAGTACTATCACTCTTAAAATTTACATAAGAGATCATTGTTGAAGAAGAAGTAGAGAAAACGTTGTCAGTGAAGAAGAAAATGAAGTTTCTTTTTGGATTATAAAAGGAGAGAAAGTATTACCGGAAAATGACTATGAAAGTACAATAGTTGATAGGATTCCAAGAAAACTGTCAATGCAGTTTTTGATGCAGTTACATCCAAAGGTTTATTGATCAAATAACAAATCAACTAAACAACGAAAGTCTTTAATCTAATAAAGCATTAATAAAACAAAGATATACCATACGATCTACAAACATTGTAGATCCAACCTTATAGTCAAAAAGAATTTCCTACAAAAATCGTGAAACCTAACCAAATACCAAAATCTCTATCAAGACTATGAAGTTTGTAGAGGAAACCCACAAAAACACGAGTAAAACAAACATGAGATTAAAAAATAAGTTTTCTATCAATTAGGACAACAAACAGCAAATAATGCAGTTCGTGATGTTACTGCATTCACAATTGCATCCAAATACTCCAAGCAAAATTTTGAGCGTTTTCTCTCTATCAGCGTGTGTCTATCTTCATTTCTTGTTTGTACAGCTAGAAAACCTACACACACAAGAAAACCAACTACTCCAAGGAAAGATATAATTAGGAAATAAGTAGATTAGTTTCCTAATTAAAACCAAAAAATTTGTCAAAGTCAAATATGGACTCTTGAGAGCTTTTGAAAGTATTTAATTATGATAATTACTTACCATTGCTTTAGGACCAAGAAATGTATTAAATATGGTAACTACTTACCATAGCTTTTGAACCAAAAAATGACACAACAATAAATTCAATTGAGAAAAATAGGTCGACCTTATTTTACCCTTACAGACTAAAATGACCTACACGTGAAACATCGCGTGCAGCTTAACATCATATAGGTAATGTTTGTCGTGGCTAGGGGCCAAATTAGAAAAAGTTGTAAAACGGGATATGAAAATAGCACAAAACTTAGGTTGGGTAGCAAAGTGAGAATTTATAGATATTTTGGGTGAATTTTGTTTTTTTTTTAGTGTGAGTATATAATTTAGGGTTGAGAGTTTGATTTCTCTAACACAATATATTATTTTCTAGAGAGTCACAAACTCCATAAACTAAATAAGCAAAGCAAAGTCTCCAACAACAATGCACTTATCTATGATCACTTAGTTTGAATTGTTTTCAATTCCCCACCGATAAAAATAAATGAATTCAAGTTTATAGTATTGAAAAGGGGGATAGAAAAATAACCAACATAAAAGACAAAAGTGTAGGGTAAGTTGCTATACAATAACAAAAAAACATATGTTATAAATGAATGAAAAACAAAATATCAGAAAAGCTATACACACAACAACACAACTTATAACTCTAAAAAAACTCAGTAAAGATTAAAGTTTAAAAAGAATCCAACAATTAAAAGTAAACAAAAAAAATGAAGGAACTAATAAAACCCTTTTAAAAAATTATTTACACCACGTACAACACACGTAAACTAGTATCTCAAAATGGGCTAGGGATCGATGGTAGAGTTTGGCCTCGGTTTTGATTGAAGATCAAAAGTACAATAGTATGTAGTATAAATTTCATGATAAAAATTACTCCCTCCATTTTTAAATAATCGTCCTCTTTGACTTAGTGCACCATTTAAGAAAAAGTAATTGACTGTATTATAAATATTAGTGAAATGTGTGGTTTCTTTTAATGCTCTCATGTGGTCATAATTAAAGTATGCGGAAAACAATAAGGATAAAATGGTAAAAGTGTTTTCCTAAAAAAGAAAGTTTTGAAAAAAGACTATTATTTTAAAATGGATGAAAAATAAAAGGACGATGATAATTTAAAAACGGAAAGAACACTAATTTAAAGAGTATACACATCAAATTTGTTTTGTTCTTAAACCCAGTGTATCATGTTTTATGAATATCTAATAAGTTTGAAGGGAAAGCATGCAACAAAAGTGACATGAACAATAATTCTCACGCAAAACAAATCTTTGGGTGACTATACTTTATAAAATATTACAATTAGATCATTTGTACTTTAAAATTTTTGTAATGAATACTATATTTTAAAAAATTTATAATGACTACTGTACTTTAGTTATGTTGGAATTTAACTCATTTTTTGGATGGTCATTAAGTTTAACCGATAAGTTATGCCCATTGTACCCATGTCTTCAATCTTCATCATCATCTTCTCTAATCAAGAAAAAAAATATCAAATTAAATCCCTATTAGTTGAATCAACTACAAAAGTTTACCACATTTAATATTACTAATTTAAAGAGTATTTACACATCAAGTTTGTTGTGTTCTTAAACTGGTGTATCATATTTTAGGAAGCTTTACCGACTGCATCATCTGTGAACAAGCAAAGTAGGGCGATTTTGGGTCAGGTCGAAATGGGTAACGGGACAATCCGTTCCAACCCACATTTTCCATCAAAAACCATACATTTATATAACAAAAAAATAACATGTCAAAATTGGTATAAAAAAAAAAAACCCAACCCAACCCATTCTTTTTTTTTTTTTGTTCGAAAAATAATAATAATAACGGAGCGGGTTAGCGGGTTTTAAGTTACAATTGTCAAACTTAAATCAAAGCATAGATCTCATAGAGGTCGACGTATCATGCTTTATTTGTACATTTCAGAAGTTGATCTAACATGTTTGAAGCGAAAGAATGCAACAAAAGTAACAACCACCGTTGCATGAACATTCTCATGCACCTCTATCCATTTCTTTGATAGATTGTTTAGCTACAATATGTTAAATTCACTTTCAAAATCAATTAAAATAAAAACAAGACAGTTTTTTTTTTACAAGTAAAATAAAAATGACAGATTACATGGATGAAGTAGAAAATAGTTCATGTAATAACCTATTACGCCAAGGAACTAAGATCATTTTAAACCCGTTTCAAAAGCTGCAGTGACGTTTGCACCAAACTTTTCATGCCTGCGTCCAACATGAAAATTCAAAATAATGCCGCTCAAGAGCCCCTAATGTATAGAACCTTGCCTACTTTGGCTCGACGCAGCACCTTGTTTCGCCAGCTTACTTAAAATATATGCCATGGCAACCTTTGCACTGAAGTTAGAGTGACCGCGAGAAAGGCAGATTACACCCCCAACAAGAAGCAGTCCATTAGCTATAAACTTATTCGAAGGTCTCTTCGAGAGTTTCCTCTTGTTGGATTCACGAGATGCTTCACAAGAACTAGCACTTGCTGTTGAGGTTTCTGAATAGCCCGTCTTGGTTACATTGTTTCTAGTATCCAGTGCAGGTGGGACCTACAAGAAAAAGAATTTGAGTGTCATCCATGTAGAGGCACAGCACTCCATAACGTTTGCAACAATTACCTGAAACCATAGATTACACTTGCCATTTATGAAGGCACAAGTATTCCTATTTCATACTTCTCATTGAAGTCAATTTCTAAATTCAAACAACTAGTTCCACAGTAGAAGTGAAACTTGCTAACGCATTGGTTGGACAGCTCAACACGCAAGTCATATATTCCTGCCAGCTCTGATGGGTTTACATAGGCAGCTTGCAGGATGATCCAGGTTTCATAGACCCCTGAATCATGATGTTCCCAAGAATGAATTTGTTGGCCTAAAAGGTGAGACATACATAAGGACCAAGGATTAAAATTACAAAAAAGGACGTCAGTAAAGAGAAGGCCTTTCCGAGAGAATTAACAACAGTCCAGAGTCCAGGTGGCGGTAGAAAGCTCTACACAGCACTAGTTTAAGGAAGTGCAGTACTTATGAGCACAGTAAGCTTAAAGTAGGTAGACCAAGAGATATAACACAAATTAATAGGCAATTGAAAATGATCTAGTACTTGCAACCCGCCGGGGCCTGGGTGTGACGATTTGACACGCTGCCACGCTAGGGTACACTCAGCGACACTCAAGGGGCCAATATATAAACATAAAAAATTCATTGAACCAAAAAAATAAATAATAAAAATCTGAAACCGGCAGTATCTACCAACCCAAATCTTTTTTGTCTGAACACAAGAGAGGCGACCGCAAGGTGCGAGAGAATCCCAAAGGGAGAAGAAGAAAGCATGAAGGAGAAGAAAGAACCTGTCAAGCAGTGGGACTTTTTTTTCGATAAATAAATATGATATATACCAAAAGCGTCAAGTCAGGTGATGCGTCTTTTGTACGCTAGAAGTATACAGAAGCAGCAGGAGAAGCAGCGGGACTGCTTGTGGAATCTAGGTCTTTTGTTTTGTTTCTTCAACAGCTGAAAGTTATGTCTTCTCACTACTTGTTTCTAATTTAGGCTTACTTCTTCACACTTCTTGTTCTTCGTAACAGTTTAAATATTCGTTGCTGATTTCAGTGCTGACTTTAGGGTTCTTTCTTTTTTGATAATGTTTTCTTGCTTTTGGTTTGTGGAAATTTGTAATATACTTTCAATTATTTTTATACATGTTTTAATACACACACACATATATATAGTGTCGGCATCCTGCTGAAACTTTTTGGAAATTTTCCTGTCAACGTGGGTTCGTGGTGCTTAGCTGGAAAGTGGTATTCATAAAACCTGTGGATGGCTCGGGTCGAGACAGTGTGTCAAGTTGGTACATTGTTCACAATCTTCTCTTCGTATCCATACAAGATCCAATCGATGTCCTCTAAGCATTCTCAAACAAAATTTTTAATGTTCTCAGAAATTGAAATGTAGGTTATGCAAAAATCAAAAACAAAAGAACATCTAGGCCAATTATATGCACAATAATGATGGGTTTCCTTGTCCTTTGCAGCAAGATTTTGAGGCTTCAACAGGACAATCATCGACATACGGGGTAGCAGATTATTTTTTTATTTTTTTTAACTTTTGTGTGTGTGTGTGTAGTGGGGGGGGGGGGAATCTTTAATAGCAAGAGAGGAAGAACATAAGATATTTTGGTTATGTTTGGATGACACTATTGCCAAAGCTGAAGTGACTTGCATGTTCAGGCTAACTTTACACAATAAGTGGTGACTTCTACTAGTAGCTTTCAAAACTGTTATGACGGCACATGGCATGCAAGACTTAAACATAATCATATGTGAAGGAAATCGCACCTTCTGAACAAGAGTAATCGCACTCACAGATGAAGTCAGCTGAAGACGACTGGCGGCAGAATATTTACGGAGTGCATTTTCCATCTTACACACATAACTCCATATGCCCTTGGAAAAGACCAGTTTGGCCATTTCAACATTCAAACCAGCATCTTCTTGGTGAACCATTCTGATCTCACAAGCATTTCTACCAGGTACTGCAAAACTAGCACGAACAACCAGGGGCCAAATCATGATCAGAAAAATTAACCAGTTTCAAAGCGAAAACTGAAGGACTTGGTGAGGTTAAGGGCTAAATTATACAGCGAATAACTGGCAATACTGAATGCGAACTAAACTCTTACTGGGGTCCCTTATTGCAGGTTAAGAATAAACTTTGCTTTTAAAACTCAACTTCTATTTCATACACGTTAAGAACAAGCACACCCCAAAAACTCCCCATTTCGTACCATAATCCAGCTTTCATACCATCATCCACGAGCATTTTTTACTTTTGACTTTTCCAATAATAGCCCCTTAATCGTTTTTTATGGAGTAGCCGGAATACATTAGGCATTGGTCCTTCGGATGGATGCTATTAATGAAGGAGTAATGATATCCTTACCACTAGTGTTATAACTTGCATACTAAAAGGAAAAATTGAAAAGTCAACTATGCATTTCTCAAGGCAAGTTGTAACACTAGTGGTAACACTAGTTGTATGGCTAGCATTACTCTTAATGAAGCATCTGTTTAGTGATCTATTTCGCTTCCAATGATCATCTTTGAAAGGGAAAACGGGGAAATGAAGAACAATTTCAAGCATAGGATTAGGAGGTTATGTCTCGACAATTAAAATCGTAGAGGTTAAAAATACCCCTTTTAACCGTCAGTTGTTTTCTCAACTGAAAACCAAAAAAACCTTAACAATCTTTCTCCTTACCCAGCTACCACCACCACCCCTCCCAACAATCTTCGAACCTTCTCTCCTCAACTGAATAGCAACATACACGCACCACTTTCCATCAAAACCTAATTGGATCTGCCAATTCGGAACTCCTTTTCTTTGCCATATAACCACCATTAGTCAAAGCAACCAACAGTAGTGCTGTTGTCATTAGCCATTCGAAGTTTCAACAACTTCCATCAATCTTCCCCTTGGACTGTAACCACTTCCATCAATCTTCACCTTGGACTGTGCCAATAAGGACATCACCCAACCCAAGCTTCCCCAACGTCATAGGAGCAGCTTTTGCATCCCCTTGAAATTAGGTTCATCACTTGGATCAGAATCCCAAATAAAATACCACCTCATCATTCCTCAAACCAGAGTCATTTTGATCAAGGCGTCAAATTAGGTGGCGCGTCTTTGTACACAAGGGTATACAAGCATAGTTTTAAAAGGCGAGCGCCTTTTGCACCTGAGGCGAGAGGAGGCGTGGGGTTGTCGCCTGGAAAGAGTGAGGCCAGGTGACAAGCGCCTTTTTCACGGCTTTTTTGCACCTTTTTGTGCCTCTTATGCTCGTGAATGAGGATGATGAAGATTATGGAGATGATGATGAGATAGATTCTATAGATTTTTAGCTTCTTGTTGTTGTTAGTTGCTAATTATTACATTTCATGACTTTAGTTCTCTTTTGCAAGTCTTTATTTTCATTTGCTTTAATGACTATTTATTTTCTTGTTTGGAATTTAAGTTAAGTTCATCTAATGCTTTGGAATTTCAACCATGAATGATGAAATTTGGGTTATTAATATTATGTTGTTAACTTAGTTTCATTACTGATGACAAGTTTTATTGAGATTTGTTAAGTTATATATATATATATATATATATATATATATATATATATATATATATAATTTTTCCTTAATATTTGTTCCGTGAGCGCCTTTTTTGCGCCTCGTCTCTCGCCTAAAATTTTGACCTCTCGCCCGCCTCTCGACTTCCACTTTTTTCAACTATGTAAACAAGTCAAAAGAATTAAAAACCAAAAATATATACATACTATTAACAAAAGAATTCCTTAAATTAGGATCCAATTCCAAACACCAAAAACGAAGAGTTTGGAACACGTCCTCCCTGATACGATCAAAGTCTGACTCTTCATTATCAAAGTCATTGTCCCACGACACATTTAAGGCCCCATATTGACCAATCAAATATTCTTGAGACTAATTTTTCCAAAAATTATTATTTTTTATAACACTAGGCAAAGGACATAATTCCACACCTTTTGTGATTTAATCAGTCCATGATACAATGTCCAATGGCAGCAGCTAAGAGAAAAAGAACAAAAAAGTCTAGATGGATGAAAATTGTTAAGCTTGATATACATTGTTGAGCCCCTATATCTAACAGCTTAAGCTTTTAGATGAATTGGTTACTTGACATGGTATCATAGCTCTGGTTTGGCAAGGTCGTGGGTTCGAGTCATCCGGCATGCATTTGTTACCCGGAATATAGTAAGTGCGTGTTGTCACTCTGTTTGGTTTGTGTTGCCCTTGGTGAGGCATGCTTGTGTATCACTCCACGTGTGGACGGGTCACACGTGAGGGGGAGTGTTAAGCTTGATATACATTGTTAAGCCCCTATCTAACAGCTTAAGCTTTTAGATAAGTTGGTTACTTAACAAAAATCAAGCAGGGCAAAGTACTCTCATCATTCCATATCCAAAAATTAGAACAGCAGCAACCTTTGGCAGTAACATGTCTGTAGGGTGATATAACCTATTCTACTTACCATTGGACAGTTAACTATCAAAATCTATATTATATTATATATATAAAAGGAGAGGTGCCCATATTTGGAAAATTCCAGTCAAAAAGCACTTTCCAAAATGGAAATCACTTCTATTTTGTTTAGATGTATTTTTTGCTTTGGGAATGCAATTAAACCTCATTAGTTTACTTGGAAAACTGGGAAATGCCTTGGAAATCTAAAGTTTCTATTTAATCCCTTTTATTTTTATTTGATTACTAATTGAAAAAACTCTCCATTATTTCAAATCAAGTTAATTGAATGTTATAACAATATTTGTTACATTGTAAATAACGATAAATCAATCTAGAAACCAAGAGCAGCAGAAGCATCACTTCGATAATTGAGCGAATCACTTATTGACTACTTCAATACACTATAATATTATTTTTCAATAAAGTTTTACCCGTTATTGTTGGGATGGCATCCAAGTTTAGGAATCATTCCCTCTTTTCCAAATCGATTTATTTTTACGGCCCACCTCTTTCTTCATGTTAAAGTTTTAAAGTTAGCAAATGCAGTAAGATTTAGAATAAAATTTGGTTGTTGCACCGAAGTAGTTTATCCAAGACTCTGGCAAGATTTTTGTCTTATATCAAATGCTTAAGCATTAATATTATCATAATTGTAATTTACGTGAATTTTGTAGAACGATGTTGTTGATTGAAAAACAAAAATGCTAGGGCAAAGTTGTCTTTCCCTAAAACACATACTATTATTTTTCAATAAAGTTTGAAATCAAACAAAATCTATTGATATTGTATGTTAGCTCAAGTAAATTATAACATATCTGGAAAATATATCTTAAAAATACATAGATCTGGTGCTTTAGTTGTACTTTTTATAATAACAAAACAAAATCTATAAATTGAGATACAATTTTTTTTTAGTCTATTACATGTTAACAATTGGAGAGCCGCGAGTTTATGATTACTTTAGTGAATTATGCACATTTAAAAACGTAATTTGTAAAAAAAACGATATTAAACAAATAAATTACAACAAAATTGTCTATTGGTTGAAATAAATCGTAAATATATAAGTCTAACTTAATGAGCAAAATTTTATATATATATATATATATATATATATATATATATATATATAGAAAGATAGATATGATTTTTGCTCAGACCATTTTTTCCAATCTTAAACATCCTTCCAGAAAGTTTTCGGACAAGAACGAGCCTACTGCCTATTTTTAAATGATAAAAAATACATCATAAAATTAAATTTTAAAAACAATAAACTCACCAACATATCTCCAGCAAGATGGTGGACATAGCTTTCGTTGTCAGAATTGCAATAGATGAAACTCTTACATTTTGTGGGTTTGTATTTTATAAATTGAGCTTTCGGTTACACGATATGAAGGTGAGAAAACGTTTTTGAAACCGCCGCTGTGTAAGAATCCCCGATTGGGTTTATTATAACGGCGTTTACTTTGTGCTGGTATGACCGTGCTTAGGGGTGCAATACATTGACTAGTCTTGTTTTAAGGCCATGAGGATAAATGTATTTCTCTATAATCAACTTCCTTTTTATTAAGATTTAATTAATTGCTTAATTTTCATAGATTGAATTCAAGAAAAAAAATATTTTATGGGAAAAATACGAAAAAGTCGAGTGAAAAATTTTCTCATATCCAAAAAGTCTTAAAAATAATTCGTTCATCCAAGATGTCTCACAATTAAACTTTTTTAGTGTGAAATAGTCTAAAACTTAACGTTTTTATTGACATCGTTGGGGTATGAATTTTATTTGGAAAAAAACTTATTTTGTTATCAATGATATTAAAAATTCACTATTTCAGAAATTATATATATATATATATATATATATATATATATATATATTATACGACTAAAATAATGGTAATTATTATTATTATTATAAAAATAGCATCAAATTTTTTTTCTATTATTGTTATTTTCATTATTATTTTTAATAGTGGTAATAATAATAATTTTATTATTATTATTTTTATCTCTATTTCTACAACTAATATTACTACCACAATTTCATAAAAGTTGAAAGGTTAACTTTTCAAAAATTTAATATGAAAAGATTAACTTTAGATTTTATGAATTGAATGGTTCTTTTGAGATCATTCATTCATGAAAAAAAAAAATTTGATAAGTAAATAATATATTAAATATCAAGCATCAAAAGAGGTGATGCGTCCTTTGTACACTAGCCGTATACCAACCAAAAGATTAACCAAAATCTGTACTATATACAAGATCTACAAAAGCTATAATCAAGGAAGAGAGTGATCATCCATGGAACTCCAAAACTGAATAGTACGAATCAGCAAATTCTTCAGCTCCGGGACTGACATTTCCACGTTGTCGAAAGCCCTATGGTTCCTTTCCTTCCATAGAATCCAACACACCCCCAAAAGAGTTGTCCCCCATATACTATTCCTCTTCTTCAAATAACCCCTATTCCAACCTCTGACATGGTCAATGATCGAACTTGGCATGACCCAAGACAAATTAAACATACTCAGCACATAATCCCAAAGCTCTAAAGCCACTTGGCAGTGAAGAAGTAAATGATTTACACTCTCCGCGCCAGCCTTACACATATAGCATCTATTAACAAAGACCATGTTACGCTTCCGCAAATTGTCCCCGGTTAGGATAGCTTCATGAGTCGCTTCCCACATGAAAAAAGCCACTCTCTTAGGGGCTTCGGTCCTCCAAACTGCTCTCCACGGAAAAGAAGTTCTGCCACCATTGAGAAGCTTTAAATAATACGAGCTAACTGAGAAAAGAGAGCCCCCTGAGCCTTTCCAAACCACCTTATTCGGCTCTGCTTTACGCTCTTGAAGCATCCTTAAAAGCTGCACAACTGACTCTAACTCCCAATCATGAAAATTCCTTCTGAACAAAGGATTCCAGATAGGCTTACCCTCCACCCAAGATAATACAGAACTAACTCTACAATCCTTATCCGTGGATAGCTCAAATAAGTTCTGAAACGCCTCCCTCAAGCGAATATCCCCACACCATCTATCATCCCAAAACCTCACCGAGGCCCCATCACCAACCTCAAAAGCAATGAATCTTTCAAAAGAATTCCACCCCTTCCTTATACCTCGCCAGACTCCCACCCCATAAGACGAATTGACCTCGTTAGGAAACCAACAGTGACCCCCCTCCCCATACTTGCAAACCACCACTTCCCTCCACAAAGCCTCCTTGTTTGTGAGATATCGCCACAACCATTTCCCAAAGAAAGCCTCGTTAAATAATTTGATTTTTCCGATATTCGACCCCTCCCCGAACCCTCGAACACACCTTATCCCAATTCACTAAGTGAAACTTATGCACATCTGATTGACCCTCCCACAAAAAATCTCTATCCAACTTTTCTAATCTTTGCCTAATCGTGGCAGGAATCACAAAGAGAGATAAGAAATAAGTTGGTAAATTAGCAAGAGTGTTCTTGATCAAAACTAATCTCCCCCCCTTGGAAAGAAGTTGACGCTTCCACCCTGCCAATCTCTGCTCGAACCACACTACCACTGGATTCCATAACGCTCTGCTCTTTGATTGTGCACCAATAGGAAGCCCAAGATAGGAAGTGGGAAGAACAGCAGACTTACAACCAAAGAATGCAGCTAGAGCCCCAACATTCTCCACCCCTCCTACAGGAATAATTTCACTCTTAGAAATGTTGATGCGAAGGCCGGAAACTGCTTGAAAAAATAATAGAACTAAACGGAGATTTCCCAACCGAGCCTTATCTCGCCCCACAAAAACTAATATATCGCTCGCAAAGAGAAGATGGGAAATCGACACCTCCCTCTCCCCTCTCCTCCCCACCTTAAAGCCACTTAAAAGTCCCGCAGACCGCCTCTCTAACATCCTACTAAGAGCCTCCATTACCACGATAAACAAAAATGGGGACAAAGGATCTCCTTGACGCAAGCCTCTCGAACTAGGGAAAAATCCCGATGGTTCTCCATTCACCAAAACTGAGAAGCGAACCGTAGAAATACAAAATCGGACCCATTGAATCCACTTGAGACCAAAACCCATTCTTTCCAACATATATAACAAGAAATCCCAGTTCACATTATCATAAGCTTTCTCAATATCCAACTTACACAAAGAACCCTGACCCCGCTTCTCAACCTATCATCCACAGCTTCATTGGCTATAAAGGACGCGGCCCATAACTGCCTATCCTTCACAAAAGCGTGTTGCGACACCGAAATGATACTACCCATAACCCTCTTCATTCTTTGGGCTAGCACTTTGGATAGCAACTTGTATATGCCGCCCACCAAACTTATCGGTCGAAAATCTCTCAAGTCGTGGCACCACTCTTTTTCGAATCAAGGCTATGAACGCAAAGATTAAGGCTTTTCTCAAATCTCAAACTAGAATGGAAAGACCGAAAACCTCCATAATGTCCCCTTTGATCACCTCCCAACAATGCCGAAAAAGCCATAGAAACCCATCGGGACCTGGGCTTTATCCCTCCATCTTGCGAAGCACGCTACCACTTCCTCAATCGAAAAGGGACGCCCAAGGCTTCCGCATCACCAAGATCGATATCACAAAGCCCACACCATCCAAATTTGGTCTCCAACCCCACTTTCTTCAAACCGACGCCTAAAAAATTCGAGATGCCCACCTTAATATCTCGCCTCATCCTCTAACCGCACACCATCAATCCGGACAGATCTGATTTTTTTCACAGCTCCACGCATTTTTGCCATCCTGTGGAAGAATTTAGTGTTGTTATCTCCTCCTTTAACCACGAACCCGCGACTTTTGGCGCCAATGCATTTCTTCCCGAATAAGAAGACCCTTCAATTCTTGATTTAACCGCACCCTAAGGAGTTCTTCTTCTTCCTCGCCGAGTACCACCGCTTTCTCATCCGATCCGCAAATCTCATCTGCAATTGATTTGATTTTAATCTCCACCTTACCGAAGATTTTCTATTCCAAACTTTTAAATCCTCCTTGAGTAACTTCAATTTTCTAGCTAATCAAGCTTGGATCGCCTGTCACCGAATAAGAATCCCACCTATCCTTAACCCAATCCAAAAACCCGTGCTCCTTTAACCACATATTCTCAAATCGAAAAGGAGTTCTCCCTTTAGAACCACCATCACACTCAAGAAGCGGCACATGATCGAAGATAATCTCGGAAGGCGGATCGCACCGAACTACCAAAACAACCCTCCCAATCTCCGAAATTAAGAATCTATCAATCCTCGAGAATTGATGACGCTCCCCATTTCTAAACCACGTAAAATCCCCCCTACCAAAGCAAGATCCACTAACTCCATCTCATTGACAAAATCATTGAACTTCATCATTTCTCCGAATAGATGCGTGCACAAGAACGCTCATGAGGAAATCTAACCACATTGAAGTCACCCCCACACACCAAGGCACATTCCATCTTGCCTTAGAATTTCGAGTTCTCGCCCATAATCTCTCCCTAAAAGCATTATTACAAGGACCATAAACCCCGAAAACAGCCACTCTTTACTATCATCCGATTTTTCGTAAGACAAGAAACCGAAAATTCTCCCAAAGATCGAATCAACCATCGACAGAGCGTTTTTGTCCCACATAACTAGAACCCCCACCGCTCCTCCTAGAGTCTAAATGCACCCACCACCTTTCTAGCACACCAAATACTATCAATAATCCTCACATCAACCTTCTCCAGCTGCTTTCCTCGCAAACAAACAATAGTCGGATTCCATCTCCCGATTAAACCCTTTATCGCATTCTTTTATTAACATCATTTAGGCCCCACACGCTCCAAGACACAATTTTAATATGCATATTAAACTGTTGTTCTCCTCCTTCTATCTCCCCCTCTCGACAAGCAAACAAATCAGCATTGAGATTATCGCACAATTGTTTGAGTTCCCTTTTTCCTTTCTCCCTAGTATTGTTCTTCCTCTTTACGCTACCACCCCCGATGTTCTCCATTTTTTTCGATGTCTAGAAGCGCCAAGATTCGATCTTCATAACCCGAACCACCACCCCCAATGCCTTTCCGACACCTAAAGACTTTCTTTTAACCCATAACGAGATGTCCTCCTCCACCTCTTTATCTCGTGAGGTACTCCATTTCACAAATATCTTCGGCCGGCAAATATTTATCTGAGTACAGAGATAGGTTCTTCTTCCTCCACCGATCGTCCCTCCAACCTCTCAAAAGATGAAATCGCCGAACCCGAGTTCCAATCATTCAAAGGTTTACAAGCAACCCCTACCTCGCCTCAACAGAGAAAGAAGCTCGCCTCCCGACACACATGCTTCGGCCCATTCCTCGAAGAGTTCGATCCTCGTACCTACCCCCAAGATCGCGACTATGTCGTAACTCACTACCGAACACCCACCTGAAATTCCTCGATTCTCAACCTCGAGCGATCCGAACATCTACTCCGTTAAAACCAGTCGAACGCGACTCAGTGACATTCGTTACGTGAAAATCCCTCTTCGAGGCAGACCCACTGAACTTTTCTTGAAGATGTGACGCTTCTGCCTCCTTGATAACAGATCCCGAGTTCGAATTGTCAACGCAATCACCAATCCTTTCGTCTCTCGTCTTCGTCTCGATCGCCTTTGTCTGACCACCCTTAACGAAACTTGACTCTGCAAAATAAATCCCGACTTCCTTATGTTTACCTTTATCGATTTGGGCTTCTGCCCCATCTATAAGGAAAGGCGAGCCAGACCCCCCCAAAGAATTAAGCTTATCTCTAGAATCCATCGGCCCACTATTAGAAAACCCTTTAAACAAACCATCTTGGGCCTGCTGTATATCAGGGTGTAACTTAAAACCAATTGGACTTTGGGCAGAAGACGGCCCACAAAGCCCTGCCTCCAATTCTGAATGACCCATCACACTAAGGCCCACCTTGGCTTGAAGACCAATCTCTCCATCATCGTCATCTACATCCACTACCGATTTAAATTTTGAATTTGACGTGCTGCCTTCCCACGTGCCCTGTACCGGTCTGTCTCTACCCCCTTCTGCCTCGTCCTTTTTCTGACGCCACACCAGCTTTTTCTGAGCATGCGCTCCTCCTCCCTTAACGTTGCCTGACTTAGTCTTCTCCGGCACTTCTCCGCCACGACTCCCCTCCCCACACCGGCTCCGACCGTCAACTGTCATCTCCGCCCAGACAGGGATCTCGAAAGAGTTCTCTCCCTCTTCTACAATGATCGACGCCGGTATCTTTGCTCTAGCATGAATTAAGATTCTGGCCCACCTCAGCTCCCCCTTATTCTTCGTCTCAGAATCAACATCGATAAATCCTCCGCACAGATCTCCAATAGCTCGAAAGACCTTGCTTCCCCAAAGATGAAAAGGTAAACCCACCACTCGAATCCACACCGAAGTGGATCTTGATCCTCCTCGATAACTACCAGCGAACGGACTCCATCTCTCCAAAAAGAGGTGTTGCGAATCAAAAAACCAAGGAGAATGAAACAGAATCCTTCCCGCTTCTTCCTTAGATGGAAAAATAAAGAAGAAAAGCTTCTCTGCCATGACTTTAACTTCAACGCCACCAGCCGTCTTCCACCTTTGATTCACCCACCTCTGCAACACGTCTAAGTTCGGAGAGGGACCTGTCTGATTCCCCACCCTCCCCACCAAACATCTCTCCAAGAACGAAATAGCCCCTTTGCAGGACATGGGCTCCACCTTAATAACTCGACCATCTCTTAGCTCTGAGTTCCTCACACAAGAAACCGAATCTGGCCAAGGCTGAATCTCCGCTGCTTCCTTGTAAGACTTAGTTGATTGCTTAGGTATGACAGAAACTATACCTGCAAACCTACGAATCTTACCCACCACCCAGCTCCATCCAAAACCTTCAGCTCCTTCAGGGATACAAATCGACTTTTGCCTCCCTGGGCCCTTAACTGCAATTCTGAAAAATTTCCCCGATCTATTAGACTCACTTGCCAGCAAAATAACCCTCGACTTCCCTTGCCTCTGTCTCCAAAAATCACCATTAAACTGAGAAGCCTTCTCCAGATACTCACAAATCCAGACCAACTCATGGCTGAAGATCACTATCTCATGAAGTCTACCTCTGGATCTCTCCTGGTATCGATACAAATCTCCACTCTTCTCCTTCCATCTATGAATTTCAAACAGCTTCCTACCCGCATAGAAAAAAGTTCTATCCATCGTAAAGTCAACTTATGAGTTCCATCAATCCAGTGGCTTTGGTATGCTACTCGTGGAGACTATCTCATGAAGCCGCTTTGAGAAATGTACTAGACCCTTTTCTTCATGAAAATTTTGAAGGGACTTTGATATTTAATAGTAATAATGTTGATGAAAGTGAAGATGATGATGATAATAATAACAACAACAACAACAACAATAATAATAATAATAAGGGCGAAATTCATCATTGGTCCCTGTACTTAGGTTTTGTCCATCATTAGTCCCTGAACATCAAAACGTATCACCATTGACCAAAGTTTGCGTTTTTGTCCACCGTTGGTCCCTTACTCAAACGTCGTTAACTGTTTCACCGTTAAATGGACATGTGCGATAAACGTGAGCAAAAACAAGGACCAAACCGTCTTTTCTCACTGGGCATGGACATTCACAAACGTAATTGGGGATTTCTCATCGGCCAAAATTAGGGAATTAGGGAATTAGTCTTCCACTTGAGCTCCGGCTCCAGCTCCAGCCTTAGACGCGGCCACTGATGAGAGAAATAGGAAGACACAAAATCAGATGAAGTTAAGAAAGAAGAAGAGAAGCCTGAGGCGGAGGAAGCCAAAAAAGACGAGAAGATGCCGGAGATTCCGAAAACAGAGGAGCCCTCGGTAGCGGAAGCACCTACTTCAACGGTGGTGGAGAATCCACCGTTGCTCGCATTTATTGCCAAGCAAGTAGAGGAAAAGCCGATTGTCGAAAAATGGCAAAGTCCGGTGGTGGCGTGGATGAACTCGATCTCGACGCTCTCGTGATCGCAATATAAGCGCGTACGATCTAGTGGATCGTATGTTATTCCTCTACGTTCGTGTTATGAAGGCTAAAAGATCAAATCCGGAAGTTGATTCTTCGCTCTACGCTAAGCTTTTGATTGACACACACAATATTAAAACCAAATCGCAGAGTGATAAAGATTGGGACCAAGTCTTTGCTTTCGATGAAGAAGGTCTGAATTCGACTTCGTTGGAAGTCTCAGTTTGGGTCGAAAAGCAGTAGATGAAGATGAAATTGATCAAATCCAACAGAAATCGGACATGAAAGGGAGCCAATTTCTTGCTCTTGTCATTGTTGACATCATCAATGGCGGAATCAAATTTGGGTAGAACCCTAGAAAATGAATGGGAAGAACAAGAAGACTCTGTTTTTGTCGTTTTTGGGAAGCGAATTGGTGAGCTTCGAAGAGTCGACCCCAAAACGCGCCCGACTACGCCAGCAAGGAACTCAGCACGGCCTCGAGCAAAGCTCCGACCTGGATGTGGTGGCTAAACTTATCGCAGGCCTCTTTGGCAACCACTACTTCGAGAATATCCCATGATCCCTCTCACCCCTCCACCACCAACCACCTCATTGCAATCCCTAACTTTGCTCAAAAGCTCGTCCGTCAGTGATTTTGACGATGACGATGATGATTTCAACTCGTTTTTTGATCTAAGTGTCCCTGAGCTTGATGAGTACGAACCCCACCCAACCCCAGCCTCCAAGTTCTTCATCTACTCCCTAAAAGGCAAAAGCCGTCGAACTCACCGTCTCCGTCTCCCACACTATTTTGGAACAACTGACCAATGTTGGGTCATGCGCCATCTGTAGAGAAGAATTTCAGTTGTTGGAGAAGGTCAATCAATTGCCCTGAAGAGGCCATTTTGCAGCTGGGAGTAAAGCGTTGAGAAAAGACGGTTTGGTCCTTGTTTTTGCTCACGTTTATCGCACATGTCCATTTAACGGTGAAACAGTTAACGGCGTTTGAGTAAGGGACCAACGGTGGACAAAAAACGCAAACTTTGGTCAATGGTGATACGTTTTGATGTTCAGGGACTAATGATGGACAAAACCTAAGTACAGGGACCAATGGTGAATTTCGCCCTAATAATAATATTTTTTTGATAATAATAATTAATAATCAATGAAATTCTTATCATCATTATCATAAATGAAATGAAAAATAAGTTTTGAACCAAATGAAGCTTTTAACATAACAACATCCATAGACACGTTAAGTTTATTATCAGTGGACTTTTTGGTATTCAAAATTTAATTATGGAACTTTTTGGATATAATTTTTTTTTTTTGGATTTTTTGAATATGATAACTTTTTAGTGGGACAATTTTTTTGTTAGCAACAATGTTACGTAACATAGACCAATCCCAAATATTATGCAATCACACGAGATTGATTATTACAATGCTTGGAAATTATGTTTTAGAAGGACAAGTTGTTTCATGGATAATTATGGTCGTAATGTCGTTATCGCAAGAATGACACTCAAACCTTCTGATCGTAGACTTCCTTTCATATTCGCGAATATAGTTTTCGCTGATTTGTTTTATGCAATGTCAATAGATATAAGTCATGGTCAATCTTTGTCTAATGTAGGGCTTCTTTGGAAAAATTGTATTTTGTCATGACCATTTGTAAGTCACTTTGTCTATAGTTAATCCTAACGGTATTCAAATTTTGTTATGTGATAGTAATTTATAATCGTACATGTTAATGACAAAATATTATATTTAAAAAAGTATCCCAAAATTTATACTAATTTATTTGTGTTTTTCTATTATTTATTTTATCTTATTTTATCTCTGTGTTATAATTATTTATTTATTATATACATCAGACTTTTTTATCTTTACGTTACAATTATTTACTTATTTTGTCATTATTAATGTTTTAAATTGTTTTCTTTATATCGATATTGAGGTCGTGCATCGCATGGGTGTATTTTGTTCATGATAATGTTTATTAATTTTACTGTTTATTATTTTTTGTTTATTTAGTTCATATTAAAGTTTTAATTACATATTATTCAACTTTAATTGAATATATGATTTTAAGTTTGTATACAAACCGTGCATCGCACGGGTGCGTTACTAGTTATATCTACTATACCACAGGTGTTCAACTGATCAGTAATTTGTCTTAAAGGAAAGCAAACCAACTTTTCACTGAATTCATCCTTTTAGAAACAACAAGAATAAAGAAATTAAGCGAGGAACTTGCCTTTCTTAATTTTCCAACCAGATCTGAAGAATCCAACTCGTACATACCTCTTCTGTCTGAAAGCTATAGGATGTTCACATTCCTAACAATAAACATAAGATCGTCATTGGAAGAAATAAAACTAGCATGAGAATCAACGAAGTAAAACTTAAGAACAGTAAACGTGAATGACATGACGATTATGCAAACAAAATTCTAATAAAACCAAGAGAAAACAATATAACCACTACATACATACCAAAGAAAACAACGTGAAGCATCTTATTTAAGCAAAGAAATGTAATTGCAATCATTGCAAAACCAAAACTCGCACACCCATGTTGTATTTGATGAGACCGTATCAAATATTTTCTGGAATACTCCTGAGGACCCACTTAAATCATATGTTAGATGACCCATCGGAAGCCGGTCGGAAGACTATTTCACCCGGTGATCGACCTCCAAGGGACCAACCTGCATGTGACCTCGCCAAGGTGCCTAACAACCTAGCAAGGTCGCTCTGTACACCAGCAACTTGTCCCGGATTCAAATGGGAGCACGGACTGAATGTGGCAGAATTGGTCCAGGCACGTGATCTTTCCTCATTGGCTAATGGGACACGACAAGTAGTACATCTACAGCTGAATAGCCACCCTATCCTACTCCTTGACTCAGTCAATGGACCTGGAGTATAATACGCCCCCGACCACCTTCTGACCTACATGTCTCCAACTACCTCCTGAACTCTACAGTGATCCCCTGTACAGAGAAGTCCTAGAATGTACCTAAGTTGGTAAGGCGCAAATCTGTGTAGACATTCTTGATCTCTGACTAGTTTTCTTGCTTCCTAAGCTTACCAGCTCTTTTATTATTCTCTCTGATATATCATAGCTCACCAACAAGGCCCACTAGGTTAATCTCTCCGGTTCTAGTCCGTTTTGAGAGCACTTGTTGGAGACATTCATAATTATTAAAGCAAGAGGCGGGCGACCGAAAGGCGTACAAAACGACAATTAAGAAAGAATAATTTTAAAATATTATATGTTGTAATTTTTTTATAAACTAGTTATCAATAAAATTAATTCATATAGCAGTCCACAAATGAAAATAATAACACCATTATCAACTTTTAAGTTCCATATTTTAACCAAAAACAACACTTTTTTCTTAAAAATCAAAAAATAAGTGGATATTCAAATATATGGACAATAAACTTCCAAATCCTCTTCAAACCAGCCAACTCTTTAAATAAAGCCTATGCAGGTGCCGACAACCAAGTCTGTGGTCTCCGGTGAGATTTTCCGACACCGGCATCGCCACTGCCATCTTTTCCAGCGAGATCCGGCAGTAGAAATTGTATGTTTGTGTTTGCCTCCTCCAGTAGATGACAGATTTGGCCTTGGATTGTGCAAATATTATGTTGATTTGTGTCTAGATCTAAGAAAATAGGTTGAGATCTAAAAACAAACTCAGATGTGGTCGGAATTCTCAGCTGTTCACCTCAGCCAGCATCTTCATCCCTCTCACCCCTCAAAAAAGCGAGAAAGGCTCGTGCCCTAGACTGGAAAAGCGAAAAAGCCTCACTTGACCTTCGTAGAGGCGGCGATCCCTCGCCTTGCCTCAGGCAGCCGACGCGGTCGCCTTTAATAACTATGGTGACATTTCTCATTGTCACACCAAAGGGTTTGAGTCAGGACAGCCCCCGACCCACACACGATGCTTTCTTGTTCTCACGTTAGGTTTCTCAGCTAGATATCGAGGTTAAGCCCTTCCACACTCTACACAGGAACTCCAGTAAGATCATCCTTTTCGCATGATTAGTACTTTACCCGACACAATATGCCAAGCAATTTGTACAATATGGGGCAGCGCATTGCGCAAAATCTCAAGTTATTCACTTGCAAAGAGGCTTATTAAAATAAATGCCTTCACCAACTCTGCATTAAGGGATTAGGATCTCGCGATCACAAGTGAGTTACGTATGCTTATATTTATATTTCATCACAATTTTCACATCAAAAGGTATGGTTGTTGGGAAAACAAACTAAATGTTAAAAGTGAAAGGTCTCTTAAGTTCAAAGCCATTAGAGTTGCTTCATACACATCATTTCTAGAGGTTATTATTTAAAGCTCCCTACATTCCGCAATTATAATGTGATCAGAAAACAATTGCATAGGACTCTTCTATAGTTTGATCTTCCTACTCCGTATCCTTAATCTCAAGGGCAGATGCACAACAGATCTGCAGAAAAAGGAATATGAAAAACAGATCTGTTTGATGAAGGCAAGAGTTGCTACTTGGTCAGATTTTAAGATCATTTAGCATTCGAAGCCCTCTATTTTTTGGTACTACATCTGTTTGAACTAATTGAGATCTGAATGTTGAGTTACAGGTGGCTTTAGATAGTTTCAATGGTTACTTTCAAGTTTCAATAATAACCATTAATGGTTACTATTGGATCAAAAATAAAAGGTTGAGAATTATTGATTAGTTGGATAATGCAATTAATACACCTCAAAGAATACAGACCATTGATTGCATTATCCAACTATTCAATAAATCCCATCTAATGGATGATATAAATAGTAACCATCAATGGTTATTAGTGAAAGTAACCATTGGAAACTCCTCCGTACATATATATATGTGTGTGTGTGTGTGTGCATATATAATAAATGCAAACGAAAACACGTATATACATAATTGTTTTCTAAAGAGGAAAAAAAATGACAAGATACACATGATTATATATATGGATGAAAACAAAGGAAGTCCAGAAATGAGCACTACACATGCATTATATAACCAGATAGAGGTAGGAAATGCATGAAGAAACTTGTTACGCACTCAAGGATTGAAGTTAATCAAAATACCTTACTATAACAGTAATAAGCTCCATCGCTTCCTTCCCAGAGTCTCCACGCTAATATGTATTCTCTGGGTGTCAGAAGCGGGAACTTCTTTATTGTACGTCCAATTTCAGTTCCATTCCTCTCATCCACCTCCAACTGCTCGTGCTCAATCAAGGTTTTGTCCCACTCCTTTCTATAATAATTGTCCATGTAGAAGTCTCTCAGAATCTCAGCAGAGCAACCCTCAAATACTGTCATACTCAAATATAGTAAGGGACTATCCTGTAAGCAGCAAAATACTTTTAGGCTTTTAGCATGCATGTGCTGAACCAGGAAAGCTAAGCTTAGCCAAGCAACAAGCAGACTCAGAAAGAAAAAAAAACGACAAGGGTAGACCTCCACATATGTAGTGAAACTCTCAAACCAGTAAAATAAGTTCACCTATGCTGCTATCTCAAAGCATTGTTTGGGGGAGAGGCATAGTCAGAAAGAGAGATAAAAGAAAGAAAAAAAGAAAGAAAGAAAAGAAGGGGTGAGACTCAAATTTATACATCCCGAAGGCTCTGGGAGTGTGAGGATTATGTTGCAGTTATCTTACCATTTCCATGATCAATTTATGTTTAGATACCCAAAAGAGTGCCAAAAATCTTAAACTCCTAATAGAAAAATGTTATCATCTACAAGAACTTCTGTTTTGAATATCAGCCAACTGAATCTTTTTTTGTATAAGTAATAAAATACTATAAACAGGGCGTCAAAACAGGTGACGCGTCCTTTATATACAGGGTGTATACCCTAACAAAAGAATTACGCTATAGAAAATCTGTGCACCTCCTCTACAATCGAGCCGACAGCGCTCGGATATTCCTCCGTGTACCAAAACCATAAAGCCTTCAATATAACTTCCTTTAACTAGGTAATGTCAAGCTCCTTGTTGTCAAACGCCCTGCTATTCCTTTCCTTCCAAATGCTCCAGCAAATTACCAAAGGAGAAGTGTCCCAAAATTCATTTCTTCTAAGCTTGTCCAGAGCCCATCCTCGGAAAAGATCTATAATGGACCTTGGCATGACTCAAGGAGGAGGTGGTTCACACTCTCTTCCTCACCTTTACACATATAGCACCAATTAACGTAAATCCTCCTCCTAGCTCTCAATTTATCTTTTGTGATGATAGCTTCCAGCGAGGCCTCCCAAGCAAAAAATAAATAAAACCACCCTACTAGGAGCCTTCGATCTCCAATACCATTGACTTTCTGATCGTACAATCTTTGAAAAAGCTGGCCGATGTCCCCCAATTCCCAGTCTTGCAACGCTCTCCTAACCAGAGGGTTCCAAGTGACTTTATCTCCTGTAATCTCAAGAACCGAGCGTACTCTCTCTTCTCTATTAACCGCAATATAGATTGGGGAATAATATCCTCAATTCTATACCATCGCACCACTTGTCCTCCCAAAATCTGACTACCAATTTCAAATGATAAAAGTCGTATGAATGCGTCTCGTCATTTCATAATCCCTCTCCACACACTAGTCCCAAAAGAAGCGTAAATCTCCTAAGGGAGCCAAGATTTGCAGTGAAGGATTCACTTCCTCCAAATAAATTCCCGAAACCCATTCTGACAAGCAAATACATTTAAAAAATCCCACCTAACATGATCATAAGCCTTTTCTACATCTAATTTACACATCAAACTAGGACTCCACTTTGCACTCTAGCATCAACAACCTCATTGTCTATCAAGACCGCGTCTAGGATTTGCTGCTCCCTCACAAAGGCATGATGAGACTCTAAAATAATCTTGCCTATCGCCTTCTTCAACCGGATCGCAAGGACCTATGCAATGATGTTACACACTCTTCTGATAAGACCGATCGGTCTAAAGTCTTTCATTTCCACAGCTCCTATAATTTTCGGAATCAAAACTATGAAAGAAGCATCAAGGCGTTTTTTGAAATCCTCGATGCCAAAAAAAGAATGAAACACCCCCATAAGGCCATGACATCCTCCCAACACTGTTGGAAAAAAGCCAAAGTGAATCCATCGGGGCCCGGGACCTTGTCTCCTTTCAAGCTTCCCAAAGCTACAACAACTTCCTCTTCTAAAAAAGGCTGCTCTAAAAGGTTCATGTCCCCATGAGATTGAGATTTAAATTGGACCCCATCTTATTAGATTGTGTGTGATGTCCTTATTAATGTAATGTCACTTAGTGTACAACTGATTATGGGATTGTATATTAATCCAAAGGTCTAGGTTGTTCCCAAGAGTCGGTTTTTGGTTGTAATTGCCAGACCTAGATGAGGAGAATGGTGCTGTGAATAATCCAACTGCTCACATCGCTTTGGAGCAGTCAGAGATCGTCACCCTATGCAAGCAGCCTCTCGTCTAAATGGCAAGAATTATCTCAAATGAACTCAACAAGTTAAGACCTTTCTTAAAGGAAAGGGAAAACTTGGACACCTCACGGGTCCAAACCTTCCTGAAGATAATCCCACATTTGGTTCATGGGATGAAGAGGATTCAATGATCATGTCCTGGTTATGGGACTCCATGGAATCAAACATTAGTGACACCTATATGTTCCTAGGAACTGCAAGAGAGATATGGGCGGCTACTCAACAATCCTACTCAAAGATGAACGATGCCTCACAACTCTATGAGATTAAGGCAAAAATCTTCTCCACCAAGCAAGGTAACAATTCTATCACTGAGCATTCAGGAATTCTTTTTTTTATATATAAGTAAATATGGTATATAAATGAAAGCGTCAATACAAGTGACGTGTCCTATTTACATAGACAATATACAACCAACCCTCGCTAGCCAACAAAAATGTTATCCACAAACTCTACAAAAGGATTAGATCCCGTCAAAACTGCCTCATAGTCTGAATGATCTTATTTTTGATCCCCACCAAATTCCTTTCCTCGTTCTCGAAAACACTAAGGTTTCTTTCTTTCCAAATAGACCAACAAACCGCCAGCGGAGCAACATCCCAAAAACAGTTTTTTTTCTTTTGCGCTTGTACAAAGTCCAGCACAAAAGCAGCTCCTTCATTGAGTTTGGCATCACCCAAGTAACTTGAAACAGATTCAATATAAAACTCCACAAGTCACTTGCAACCGGGTAATGAATCAGCAGATGATTCACACTTTCTCCGTCTCTCTTGCACATGAAACACCAATTAGTATAGATTTTTAGATGGCTTCGAGTGCAGCTTCCCACATAAAAAACCCCACCCTAGATGGAGCCCTTGATTTCCAAATGCTCCTCCACATAAAAAGCATTCAGGAATTCTACTTGCACTATGGCAGCAACTTGATCATTATCAAAGTCTCCGTATGGTCAATAGTGAAGATAGTGTTACCTTGAAACTATTCTTTGAGAAGGAGAGGGTCTATGCTTTCTTGGCAAGTCTCAATCCCGAATATGATCAAGGGTTCAAATTCTAGGCAAGTAGGAGTTACCCTCTCTTAACGAATGCATTGCCATCATAAGGACTGAAGAGGGACGAAGAGGTGTGATGATGAATCCTATCCCTGAAGAAGGCTTGGCTTTAATGGTCAAGAAAACCTGGAATAATGATAAAGGAGGTAAGAAAGCTTCTAACCCCAATCCCTCGGATAAAGATTCATTATTTTGCACCTATTGCAAGAAGAAACGTCACACTAGGGAGACCTGCTGGAAACTCACCAAAAGGAGTAATGATGCTGATGAAAAGAATTCTGTGAACATGGTCAAGACTCATGGTGAGGACAAAGCTAATGAACAGCTACCCAGGCTCGGCAAAACTGACATGGAAAAGCTCAAGCAATTTATAATGACTCTTGATGAACCAAAATGTGCACTTGCACTCTCAGGTACATCTTACTCCTATGTTCCTAATAAAGATATGAAATAGAGAGGTTTAAAGATATGGAATAAGAGGTTTTTGGAAGACTGGATGTCAAGATAAAGAAACTTATGGAAGAGATCAGTGCGTTGGATTTGAAAGCACGCTCGAATGGTCTGAATGATGTAGAAGAGTTACGCCGGTCTGCTCTTAGGAGAGAATTAGGGAGTCTCCTTCTAAGTAAAGAAATCTGCTGGAAACTAAAGTCCCGAGTGCAGTGGCTTAAAGAAGGTGATCGAAATACTAAGTTCTTTCACAGAATGGCAAGCATGCATAAGTCTGCAAACCATATCAAAAATATCACTGTTGAAGGGTCGTTGCTAGTTGACAAAGATGATATTAAGCAAGGCGTAGTAGATTTATATACTGGACTTTTTGAGGATCAAGGAGAGTGGCGACCAAATCTTGATGATGTCTCTTTTAAAGTGTTAGAGCAGGAGGACAGTCGGCTTTTGGAGGATGGTTTTTCTGAAGAGGAAGTGGTGGCAGCCCTGGGAAGTTTGAGCGTGGACAAAGCCCCGGGCCCGGATGGTTTCACTATAGCGTTTATTTCTAGCTGCTGGGAGGTAATTAAATCAGAGGTAATGGAGGTTTTTCAGCATTTCTATGTCAATAAGGGATTCGAGAAAAGCTTCAACGCTTCATTCATTACCTATCGGCTTAGTTGGCAGCATTTATAAATTGCTGGCCAAAGTTCTTGCTCTACGATTGAGGAAGGTGTTATTTAAAATTATATCGGAGTCACAACTTGCATTTATAGGAGGGAGGCTGATTGTTGATGCTTCTTTCATTGCAAATGAAGCTCTTGATGCCAGGCTCAAAAGTGACTGCCGGGGCTTTTGTGTAAGCTGGACATAAAGAAGGCTAACAATCACGTTAATTGGGATTTCCTTATGTACTTGATGGGTAGAATGGGTTTTGGGGAGAAGTGGAAAAAATGGATATACTTTTGCATCTCTACGGCTCGATTCTCAGTGTTGATTAATGGAGAACCCGCTGGATTCTTTGCTAGTTCGAGGGCATTACGCCAAGGAGATCCTCTATCTCCATTCCAGTTCATTATCGTTATGGAGGCTTTGAGCAGACTTATGGATAAGGCAATTTCAGGGGGCTACATTCGAGGTTTTGAGGTGGGGAGGAGCGGAGATGAGGTAGTCTCGGTATCCCATATCCTCTTCGCAAACGATACTTTGGTTTTATGTGATGCTAAGGCTACTCAATTAGGTTACCTTCATCTCATATTAGCGTTCTTCCAAATGGTGTCAGGCCTTCGGGTTAATATAGCAAAGAGTGAAATTATTCCGGTTGGGGTGGTGGAGAATGTAGATTTTTTAGCTTCATGGTTTGGATGCAAGACTACTCAGCTTCCTTCTTCTTACTTGGGCTTGCCTCTTGGAGCTCCATTTAAAAATAAAAACACCTGGAATCCTGGAAAGATTTGAAAGACGTTTTGCAGGTTGGAAAAAGCAGTTGCTATCGAAAGCGGGGCAGCTTACTCTAGTCAAAAGTACTTTGTCTAGCCTTCCTACATGTTTCATCTCTCTCTTAGTGATACCATCTTCAGTTTGTGACAGCCAAGAAAGATTGGAAAGGGACTTTTTGTGGGAAGGTTCGGGTGAGGAACGAAAGTATCATCTTGTTAAATGGGACAAGGTTCGGGCTAACTGGAGAGGTGGTGGATTAGGGATCAAGAATCTGAGAGTCTTCAATATTTCCTTGCTTGCTAAGTGGTTATGGAGGTACATGACTGATCGTGAAGGGTTGTGGAGGAAAGTGGTAGGCTGCAGATATGGGGAAGGTGTAAATATATGGACTCCGAACAGTGTTTCAGCAGCATACGGGGTGGGAGTCTGGAAAGGGATTCGTAAAGATTGGGAAGCGTTTGTGAGACATATCTCTTTTGAAATAGGGAATGGGTCTACTATCCGTTTTTGGAAAGATAGATGGTGTGGGGAGGTGGAGTTATGGAGATTGTTTCCAAATCTCTTCAATTTGGCTACCGATAAGGACTGTTTGGTAAGCTCGATTCTTCAAGCTCCATGGTCTGGAACCTACGTTCCGTAGATGCCTATAGGATTGGGAAATGAACTCTTGTGTGGAATTCTTTGATATGGTATATAAGCAATAGGTGGGAAGAAATGGTGAGGACGCAGTTAGGTGGGAGGGAAACAGAGGAAGAGTGTTCTCAGTTAAGTCCTTCTACTCCCATTTGTTGAATGTAAGAAACAGCATTTTCCCTTGGAAGTTGTTGTGTCGCGTAGGTTTCTTTGCTTCGGAGGCTTGTCATGGAGCCATCTTAACTGGTGATAACTTGAGGAAGCGTCGCAAGATTTACGTTAATTGGTGTTTTGTGCAAAAGGAGCGATGAAAGTGTGGACCATTTGCTTATTCATTGTCCCATGGCGACAGAATTATGGAATTGGATATTTGGTCAATTTGGAATTGCCTGGGCCCGGATCAGTTTTGGATTTATTCTTGAGCTGGTCTTTAATAATATTTATAAAAGAAGCTGGAAAAATTCCTTATGGGAGGTTGCCCCGTTGGAGGTTTGTTGGGTCATTTGGAAGGAAACGAACAGGAGGGCTTTTGATAACGAGGAAGGGACTCTAGATAAGCTTAAAGATACTTGGCTCCGCACTATATCTTCTTGGTGCCGTGAGTCAGGGGACCTTTCCCAGACTCCTACTCACTCTCTAGAAGTGATAGGGAATTCCCTCCATCTCGAGTAGCTTGTGATCTCTTGTATTTTACTCTTTATTGTACATAGGGTGCGTCACCTGTTTTGATGTTGTTTGTATATAATACATTTACTTATCAAAAAAAAATCTACTTTTTCCTCTTGGATTATGGACTCGGGGGCGTCGGACCTACTTACCGAGCAAATCCCGAGGAAACCAAAGAAATTCAAAGGCAAGTTGAGGAATTGCTCAATCATGGTAAGATTCATGAATCCTTGAGTCCTTATGTAATTTTGGAACCCAAGAAAAATGGTGAGTGGCGTATGTGTACCGATTGTAGGGCCATTAACCAAATCACTGTCAAGTATTGTTATCCTATCCAACTATTAGATGCTTGATGAGTTGAATGGTGCTACAATCTACACTTGAATTGATCTTAAAAGTGGTTATCACCAAATTAGAATTCGAGAAGGTGATGAATGGAAAACTACTTTTAAAACCAAATTTGGGTTGTGTGAGTGGTTAGTTATGCCTTTTGATTTGACCAATGCACCAAGTACATTCATGAGGTTGATGAACCAAGTTCTTGGGGATTTCATTGGGAAATTTGTTGTTGTGTACTTCGATGATATTTTAATTTATAGCAAAAGTATGGAAGAACACACACAGATCATATTCGTTCTGTTTTGTGCACTTTAAGGGAGCATTCTTTATATGCTAACTTTAAGAAATGTGATTTTGCCATGGCCATAATGTTTCTTGGTTTTATTGTAAGTGTCGCAGGAGTGGAAGTGGATGAAGAGAAAATCCGAGCGATTAAGGAGGGGCCTACTCCTACAAGTGCGAGTGAGGTAAAGAGTTTCCATGGCTTGGCAAGCTTCTACCGGAGATTTGTCAAGAATTTCGGCACAATCACCGTGCCGTTGAATGAATTGGTGAAGGAAGAGGTAAAATTTCATTCGGGTGAAAAACAACCGGGGCTGCTTTTGAACTTTTGAAAGAAAGTTTAGTTTCTGCACCTATTCTTGTTTTACCTGATTTTGAGAAAATGTTTGAATTGGAATGTGATGCATCGGGAGTTGGGATTGGTGGTGTTTTGAACCAAGAAAGTAAACCCGTTGCATATTTTAGTGAGAAGTTGAGTGGAGATCATTGAATTATTCCACCTATGATAAGGAATTATATGTTTTGATGAGATGCCTTCGGACATGGGAACATTATCTTAGACCTAGGGAATTTGTGATCCACACAGATCATGAGTCAATCAAATACCTGAATAGTCAAGGGAAATTGAACAAAAGGCATGTTAGGTGGGTTGAATTCATTGAATCTTTTCCATATGTAATCAAGTATAAAAAGGGTAAGGACAATATAGTAGCCGATGCTTTATCGTGTAGGCATACTCTGATCACTACCATGCATTCTAGATTACTAGGATTTGCATTAAGGAGTTGTATGCCGATGATGACAATTTTAAAGAAGTGTTCTCATTGTGTGAAAAATTGGCTTTTGGAAAATACTATAGGCATGAGGGTTATCTTTTCAAAGAAAATCAGCTTTGTATACCCAAATGTTCTATGTGTGCGTTACTCATACATGAGGCACATGGCGGAGGTCTTATGGGTCATTTTGGTGTATTTAAGACACTCGAAACCTTAAAGGAACATTTCTTTTGGCCTAAAATGAGAATAGATGTTGTGCGTATTTGTTCTAGTTGCATAAATTGCAAGCGTGCCAAGTCATGAGTGGAACCCCACGGGTTGTACACTCCTTTGCCTATTTCACATTCTCCTTAGACCAACATTTCTATGGACTTCATTGTTGAACTGCTGGTAGTGGACCGGTTTTCGAAGATGGCACATTTCATTGCATGTCATAATAGTTACATAGCCGATTTGTTTTTCAAATAAATTGTGCATTTGTATGGTATGCCAAGAACAATCGTGAGTGATCGAGACACCAATTCATAAGTCATTTTTGGAGAGTATTGTGGAATAAATTGGGAACAAAGCTGTTGTTTTCTACTTCGTATCATCCTCAAACGGATGGGCAAACCGAAGTTGTCATTCGCTAGGTTGCACGGACACAGATACGCGGACACGGGACATAGGGATACACGATTTTTCAAAAATATAGGATACGGGTACGGGGGTTAAAGTGTAAATATTTAAAATATAAGGACCAAATTATAAATATTAAAAACAATATGCAACAAAATAAATTATAAAATAAAAATCAGTTGTGTACATTAAACAATTTAGTTGACTAAGTCAGATTTCACAAAGTAAATATAAAATTCAATTCAGTCACTGTATCAAGATTGAATTGAAGAGGGAGAAGAGAGAGAAGAAAGAAAACAGAGAAGACGATGTCGAGTTCGGAAGGAGAGAAAACCGAGAAGAGAGAATACCTGATTGTTCGAATCGAAGGAGAGAATATCAGAACTCAGAAGATTTCGAAGTTCGATGGTAGAGAAGGGGGAAGATCTATCGAAGACAACGAGATTTAGGGTTGTTGCGAGTGTTCGTCTCTTCGACGGGGGATGAGACAACGGAGGACGATGTTGAGTTGTGGACAACAGCGCATAAATATGCCCTAAACGGTGTCCCGACTTAAATGATACGTATCATGCCTTCCCACTTACCGTACCCGTAAGTACCCGTATCCGTATCCATACTTTTTGAAAATTCAAATATGGCCCCAAAACGTATTTTGGGGCGTTTCGTGCGTGTCCACGCCGTGTCCGATACGGAATACGGCACCCAGCCGCTGTGTCCGTGCAACATAGGTCATTCGGGTCTTATCTCAATTGCTTAGGATTGTTTTGAATAAAAACTTGAAAGCTTGGGAGGAGAGTTTGCCATTTGTTGAATTTGCATATAACTGTTTTGTTTATACTGCTACTAGTTGCTCTCCTTTTGAAATTGTTTATGGGTTTAACCCTTGTAGTTTTTTAGATCTTGTTCCTATTCCAGTTAAGGAGCAAGCTAGCATGGATGGAAAACACAAGGCAGAGATGATTCAAAAATTGCATGAACAAGTTCGGTTGAACATTGAGAAGAGGACAGCACAATATGCCAAGCAAGTAAATAAAGGAAGGAAACAAGTTATATTTGAGCCCGGTGATTGGGTGTGGTTGCATTTGAGGAAGGAACGATTTCCAAAGAAGCGCCTCTAAGTTGCACCCGATGGGTGATGGGTCGTTCCAAGTCCTCGAACGGTTAAATGATAATGCATATCCACTAGAAGGTGAGTATAACGTTTCAGCTACTTTCAATATTGTTGACTTATCTTTGTTTGACTCAGGTGATGATTCGAGGTCGAATCCTTCTCAAGAGGGAGGGAATGATGGGAATCAAGATAGCTCGGGTCAAGATAATCAAGACCCGTTGATCATAAAAAGAGGACCAATCACTCGTGTTTATGTGAGGAGGGCTCGAGCAGCTTTACTTCAACTTGTGGGAGAGATTTGGAATCAAATTGAAGTTACCAATGATCCAGTATATCAAAAGAAGTTCATATGCAAGTTAGAGGGTCAAATCGACAATCCTGGAAACTTGAAGGTTGGGTTTTAAAGTCTGGAAGTTGGATAGTCCTGAAAGTTGGCCAATCTTCTTGTTTTCTTCTCCAAAGTTGGGCTGGCTTTGAGACTTGATTCATCCCTTAGTAATTGTTGCATTTCAAGCCTATAAAAGGCAGCTCTAAACTCATTGTAGAACAACTTGGTAAATATATTAAAACATAAGCTTTGTTTGAGTGTTCTTATACACTTGCGTTTCTCCACAATTGAGTTTGTGAGAGTATTTGGGTTTCTTGGATTGGAAACCACCTTGAACTTATCAATCTTCACGAGTCGGAAGATTGTGGCGTTCCGTGGTCATGGGTCTCCGGCAATCGCGTCAAAGGTTCTCTACTGCACCTCGAGGTTCCTAGTCAATCGCGACTAACGACTCGAGGGAGATTCCCTATCCTTTTCATTCCGTGTTCGTTGTTCGTCTACAACGGTCCCGTTAATCTTCAAATCGATCTTAGCTCAAATCCGAACCCGAATTCACATCGATGTGCTATAAGCCTTGCCCCAGCAATTAGAGGTGGCAAATGGGCGGGCATGGGCAGGCGTGAGCGGGCCTAAATGGACGGCGAACTCAAATGGGCGGGCAAGTAAGTGCCCATTTAATAGTATGGGCATATATGGGTGGGCACTAAATGGGCATGGGTGCCCATGGGCGCCCATTTACTCATTAACATGCACTTATCAAATAAATATAAAAATTACAAAAAAATAATTTTTTTTTACAAAAAATTATCAAAAGTTACAACTAACCACACATATATATATATAATTACAATTATAATAATTGGAAAAGGCTGACATATTGCTTGTGCTAAAGTATATTTTTGTAATTAAGACTAACTCCAATGATATTAATATATCTTCTTATTAATTAACTTTTCAAACGTGGACGTTTAGGTTGAACAGATGGAGTAGTTTGTATTAGAGTTCTATATTCTCTTCTCTTGAACACATATGACACTAATAAAAGGAAAATGATAGAGATCTAATAAAATGTGACAAACGAACTAAGAACGGAAGTAGTAGTTTGTGAAGAAAATAATTTTTCTTCTAAATTGCATTTTAATTTTTACTAATAGTTTTATGTATTAGTATGTAAAAATATATTTTTGTTGTTGTAATCCTCAATTCAATCTTCTATTTTGTGGTTAGATTTTTAATTTCGCTGAAGCCCAATAGACAAACACACGAGTGGAAACCTGACCAAAAACTGAATAAGCTAACTAAGCCACATGTACAAATCTATATGAGAAGGTTCGAGTAAATAAGAATGTCGCATGTTGCACACTACTCACAAAACCGCTATGAATCCATATATAGTGTAATAGGGACGGATATTTACAGAGTTATAAAAATTGAACAATCTGGGAGTGATGTTGTGTTTCATTTAAGGGTACAGAGTCATAGAATAACATTCCATGCTTTGCTTTGCAATTTTGGGGTGGGGGTGGCGATTGGAAGGACGGGTGTACTATATATATATGTGTGTGTGTGTGTGTGTGTGTGTGTGTGGTGGGGGGTGGTTGGAAGAGTGGGTGTACAATATAAATATATTAATTATGTTAAACGTCATTATTAATCTTAAGTATTTTATAATTATGTATGTAATTGATAAAACAAAATTAGAAGAGAAAGTGAATGAGTTTTAGTATGAGTGCCCAAGTGGGCGCCCATTTAGCCCATCATAATTAATGTGCCCAAGTGGGTGCCCAAGTGGGCGCCCATTTAGCCCATCATAATTAATGTGCCCAAGTGGGCATGCCCATTTGTGCCCACTTAAAATTTTGGGTGTGCCCATACCCATTATTTATTGGGCGGTCTGGGCGGGCAAATGGGCGCAGGCAAAAATTGCCACCTCTACCGGCAATGATGGTTCCTATGCCACTGTGGCTGGTATAGGAGATATCATTATTAATAAGACCCTCACTCTAAAAAATGTGTTACATGTTCCCAAACTTTCTGCTAATATGATTTCTATTAAGAAACTAACAAGTGATAACATGTGCTATGCTATTTTCTCTCCTACCCTATGCATCATTCAGGAGGTGAAACTGAAGAAGCTGGTTGGACATGCTAGACTAAAGAACGGTCTCTACTACTTGGAGAATGGGGAATTGAATAAAAGGGGTAGATATTACTTCTCTACACTGCCATGAATGTGAACTTGCTAAAAATAAAAGAAAACCCTTCCCTAAGCATCATGAAGGCACTTCCACTCCCTTCCCCTTAATTCATAGTGATATTTGGGGACCGTCTACCAACCCTAATCTCACAGGAGCCAAGTGGTTTGTCTTGTTTATTGATGACTTCTCTAAAGCTACATGGCTCTACCTTATGAAACAAAAATCGGATGTATCACTCACATATTCTTCCTAAGTTCTTTAACATGGTAAACACTCGGTTTAATGTTAAAATTAAAAGGCTTAGGAGTGATATCGCTACTGACTACTTCAATCAAACCCTAACACCTTATTTTCACAAAGAAGGCATCATTCATGAATCCTCGTGTGTCTACACACCCCAACAGAATGGGGTTGCCGAACAGAAAAATGGTCATCTCCTAAATGTTACAAGAGCCCTAATGTTTTCGAACAATGTGCCAAAAAACTATTGGGGAGAGGCGGTGCTAACGGCTACACACTTAATTAATAGGCTTCCCTCTAGAAGTCTCAGAATGAAAAGTCCCATTGAAATTATCGCATCGCAATTTCCCGATTTTCAAGCCTCTAAGGGTCTTATTCCTAACATATTTGGGTGTATTGCCTTTGATCACATTCACTCGTCTAACAGGGGGAAAATAGACCCTAGAGCTCTTAAATGTGTGTCTATTGGCTACTCTGACACTCAAAAGGGGTACAAATGCAATCACCCTCCCACATGGAAAATTCTTGTATCAAGGGATGCGACTTTTGATGGAGATCAATCTTACTTCTGGGGAGCCAATACTCAAGGGGAGACCTGTGAAAGAGATCTCTTTCTCCTTGACATGCCCATCCCAAGAATGACCACCACCAATTCCATTAGTTCCAATGAGCAAAATGAACAACCTAGTTTTGTCCAAGAAAAACCCCTAATTGCCTACTCCTGGAGGAAGAATAATCATGAATCCACTACCCCCGTTGTTCCCACATCTCCTATCACTCCCCCTAGGCCAAGTGAATCTAATAATATGCCTATGGAAAGTGGGAGAAATGATGATGAGTCTCAGATGGTCTGTCCCTTATCCTGGAGATGATCTAGATATTCCTATTGCTCTAGAAAAGGAAAGAGGACCTGCACTACCAAACACCCTATCCAATCTATCATAACATATGACAAAATCTCCCACATTCACAAAGCTTTTCTCAGCAACATGGACTCCAATCCCATTCCTAAAAACTTGTCTGAAGCCCTCTCTCACCCAAAATGGAAAGATGCTATGACCGAGGAAATGAAAGCTCTTGAAAAGAATAAAACATGGGTCATGATTAAACCCCCTAAAGATGTTAGGACTGTTGGGTGTAGATGGATCTTCTCAATTAAATATAAGTCTAACGGATCCATTGAGAGGTACAAAGCTAGGTTAGTGGCTAAGGGTTATAGCCAAACCTATGGAATTGACTATTTTGAAACTTTAGCCCATGTGGCCAAGATGAACACGATTAGGGTGTTGCTCTCCTTAGCTGTCAACCTAGATTGGACTTTACAACAATTTGATGTAAAGAATGCCTTTCTTCAAGGTGATCTAGAAGATGTCTACATGCAAGTCCCACCAGGCTTTGAGGAAAAAAGAGGAAAGGTGTGTAAACTAAAAAAGGTATTATATGGCCTAAAACAGAGTCCTGTAGCTTGGTTCGGAAGATTTGCTAAAGTTGTTACTTCTCTTCACCATAAACAAAGCCAGGGTGATCACACTATGTTTCTAAAACACACCTCTCCTGGAAAACTTGCTATTCTTCTTGTTTATGTTGATGACATTTTTTTTTTTGATAAGTAAATAATATCATATATCAAGCATCAAAAGAGGTGATGCGTCCTTTGTACACTAGAAGTATACCATCCCAAAGATTAACCAATATCTATACTATTTACAAGATCTACAAAAGTTATGTTGGATCTAGGCGAGTGATCGAGCCTCGAAGCACCAAAAATGAAGAGTTCGAAACAACCAATTCTTCAACTCAGGACCGACATTTCCACGTTGTCAAAAGCCACATGATTTCTTTCCTTCCATAGAATCCAACACACACCCAAAGAGCTGTCCTCCATAAACTACTACTCCTCTTGGGATGGCCCCTATTCCGGCCTCGGCGTGGTCACCGTCGATCTTGGCATGACCCAAGACATGTTAAACATTCCCAACACAAAGTTCCAAAGCTCTAAAGCCACTTGGCGGTGAAGAAGTAAATGATTTACACTCTCCGCATCCCCCTTACACATATAACATCTATTAACAAAAACCATGTTGCGTTTCCGCAAATTATCGGTCGGTATAGCTTCATGAGTCGCTTCCCACATAAAAAGCCACTCTCTTAGGGGCGTTGGATCTCAAGCGCTCTCCACGGAAAAAGCTCTACCACCGTTGAGAAGCTTGAAATAATCTGAGCTATCGAAAAAAGAGCCCCGAGCCTTTCCAAACCACCTTGTCCGTCGGCTCAATAAATCTTACGCTCTTGAAGCATCCTAAAAAAGCTGCACAACCGACTCTAACTCCCAATCATGAAAATTCCTTACGAGCGTGGGATTCCAAATAGGCTTACCCTCCACGAAGATAAAATAGAGCTAACTCTACAATCCTTATCAGTGGAAAGCTCAAATAAGTTACGAAACGCCTCCCTCAAGCAAATGTCCCCACCATCTATCTTTCCAAAACCTCACCGAGGCCCCATTGCCAACCTCAAAAGCAATGCATCTTTCAAATAATTCCACCCTCTCCTTATACCACGCCCGGACTCTACCCGTAAATGGCGAATTGACCTCGTTAGGAAACCAACCATGACCCCCTTCCCCGTACTTGCAAACCACCACTTGCCTCCACAAAGCCTCCTTATCGGTGAGATATCGCCACCCACTTTCCCAGCAAAGCCATATTAAATAATTTCAATTTTCTAATGTTCGGACCCCCTCACGAACCCTCGAACACACCTTTTCCCAATTCACTAAATGAAACTTATGCTCATCCGTTTGCCTTTCCCACAAAAAATCCCTTTCAACTTTTCTAATCTATTCCTAATTGTGGCGGGAATCACAAAAGAGATAAGAAATAGGTTGGTAAGTTAGCGAGAGTGTTCTTGATCAAGTACTAATCTCCCCCTTGGAAAGTAGTTGGCGCTTCCACCACGCCAATCTCTCTTCTCGAAAGCACGACCCTTTGGATTCCATAACGCCCGCTCTTAGGCGAGCACCTATGGGAAGCCCAGAGATAAAGAGGCGAGGGGGAGGCGCAAAGCATACTTACAACCAAAAATCTTTGCTAGATCCCCGACATTCTCCACCCCCCTACGGGAGAATAATTTCACTCTTAGAAATGTTGATGCGAAGGCGGAAACGGCTGCTTGAAAAAATAATAGAACCAATCGAAGATTCCCCAACCGAGCCTTATACGCACCCGCAAAAAAACTAAGGTATCATCTGCAAAGAGAAGATGGGAAATCGACAACTCCCCTCCCTCTCCTTCCCACCTTAAATCCACCGATAAGATACTTTTGTCGCTCCGCTCTCTAACATCCTACTAAGAGCCTCCATTACCTGATGAACAAAAATGGGGACAAAGGGTCTCCTTGGCGCAAGCCTCTTGAGCTAGAAAAAATCCCGATGGTTCGCCATTCACCAAGACAGCGAGCGAACCGTTGAAATGCGAATCGGATCCATTGAATCCACTTGAAACCAAAACCCATTCTTTCCAACATATATACCAAAAATCCAACACACATTATCATAAGCCTCTCTATGTCCAACTTACAACAACCACAGGACCAGCTTTCAACCTATCATCCACGGCTTCATTGGCAGATGAAGGACGGCGTCTAAAATACGTCTATCCTTCACAAAGGCGTGTTGCGACACCGAAATGATACTCCCATAACCCTCTTCATTCTTTGAGCTAGCACTTTGGATATCAACTTGTAAATGCCACCAACCAAACTTATCGGTAGGAAGTCTTTCGGTCGGTAGCTCCGCTCTTTTTCGAATCAAGGCTATAAAGCGGCATTAAGGCTTTTCTCAAATCTCAAACTAGAGTGAAAGAAGCTGAAACACCTCCGTGATGTCCCCTTTAATCACCTCCCAACAATCTTGAAAAAAAGCCATAGAAAATCCATCGGGGCACGGGGCTTTATCTCCCTCCATCTTACGGAGCACTCACGCCACTTCCTCGATCGAAACGCCTCCAAGGACGCTCAAATTTTGAATCCTCGGCCAGCGTCGACTTTGTCGAAATCCCACGCCATCCAAATTTGGTCTCCAGCCCCACTATCTTCAAAGCGGCGCCTAAAGAAATTCGCGATGCCCACCCTAATATCGGCCTCATCCTCTCTGTTGCACGCCTTCAATGCGGACAGAATCGATTATTTTTCTTTGCCGAAATTTTGCCATCTGTGAAAAGAATTTGGTGTTATTATCTCCCTCCTTTAACCACTTGAACTCGCGACTTTTGGGCGCCAGATCTCTTCGCGAATAAAGAAGACTTTTCAATTCACGCTTTAAGCGCACCTAAGTGATTCTTCTTCCTCGTTCGGTGTACGACCCACGCCTTCTCATCCGATTGCAAATCTCTTGAAATTGATTTGATTTTAATCTCCACCTTACCTTAGAAGATCTCTATTCCAAACTTTTAAATCCTCCTTGAGCAACTTGGTTTTCTAGCTAATCGAAGCTTGGATCACTATCACCGAATAAGAATCCCATCTATCCTTAACCCAGTCTAAAAACCGAGGCTCCTTTAACCACGTATTCTCAAATCGAAAGGAGTTCTCCCTTTAGATCCCCCATCACACTCAAGAAGCAGCGGCACATGATCGGAAGATAATCTCGGAAGCGGGGAGGCGGATGCGCGGAATTACCAAAGCAACATTCCCAATCACCGAAATTAAGAATCTATCGATCCTCGAGAATTGATGGCGCTCCCATTTCTAAACCACGTGAAATCCCCCCCAAAGCAAGATCCACCAACTCCATCTCATTGACAAAATCATTGAACTTCATCATTTCACTAGAATAGATCAGCGAGCACTAGAACGTTCATGAGGAAATCTAACCACATTAAAATCACCCCCACACACCAAGGCACATTCCATCTAGCTTTAGAATTCACGAGTTACGCCCCGAAGTCTCTCACCAATAGCATTATTACAAGGCCCATAAACCCCTGTGAAAAGCCACTCTTTATTATCATCAGATTTTTTGAGAGACAAGAAACCGAGAATTCACCCACCAGAATCGGCTATCGGCAGAACTCTTACGTCCCACATAACTAGAACCCCCGGCGGCTCAGCGAGTCTAAATGCACCAGTCCACTTCTCTAGCACACGAATGTCAATAATCCTCCACATCGACCTTCTCAATTTCGTTTCTTGTAAACAAACAATGGGCGATTCCATCTCTGATTAATCCTTTTATAAGCATTCTTTTGTTGACATCATTAAGGCCCCACACGTTCCAAGACACAATTTTAATATGCATATTAAACTATTTTTTTCCTCCTTCTCCCCCCTGGCAAGCAAACAAATCGGCATTAAGATTACTGCATAATTGTTTGAGTTCCCTTTTCCTTTCTCCCTAGTTTTGTTCTGCCTCTTTACGCTACCACCCCCTGATGTTCTCCACTTTTTTTCAATGTCTAGAAGAAGTGCCAGAATCTGATCTTCATAACCAGAACCAGCCACCCCCAAAGCCTTTCCGACACCTAACGCCTTTTTTTTAACCCATAACGAGATATCCTCCTCCAATTCTTTATCTGTGAGGTACTCCACTTCACAATGATCTTCAGGCGAAAATGTTAATCGGAGTACAGGAGATAGGTTCTCCTTCCTCCACTGTCGACCCTCCTCCAACCTTTCTAAGGAAGAAACCTGCTCGAATCCTGATTTCCAAACATTCAGAGGCTTCGCACCGAAACTCCTACCTACCTCGACAGAGTACGAAGCGCTCTCTCCCGCCATACAGTCTACAGCATCTGCCCATTCCTCAGAAAACAAGCAATCCTCGAACTTTCCCCACTGTCGCTGCTATGTCGAGACTCTCGACTAAAAACCCACGTCAGAAATTCCTCGTCATCAGCCATCCTCGCAAAGTCCGAAGAAACTTCTCCGTTAATACCAGTCGACAGCGTCTCTGTCACAGTATTTACGTGAAGACCCCACTTCGAAGTCGACCCACTACGCTCGTCTTGAAGATGAGACACTTCTGCCTCCTTGACATCAGAACCAGAGATCGAATTGTCAACGCAGTCACCAAGCCCTTCGTCGCGAAACTTCGCCGTAGTCGTAGTCGTCTCTCTCAGTCCTTGCTTAACGAAGCTGGCCTCGCCTAAATAAACCCCGTCTGCCTGAAATCTACCTTGGCCAATTTGGGCTTCAGCCCCATCTATAAGTATAGGCGAACCAAACCCACCCATATGTTTCAAGTTGGCCTTAAAATCCTTCGGCCCACCCTTAGGAATCTCTTGAAAATCCATCTTGGGCCTGCTGTAACTCAGGATGTAAAATGAATTCAAGTGGGCTTTGGGCATAAGTCAACCCACAACACCCTTCTTCCAGTACTGAAAGGTCCGTCTCACAAAGGCCCATCTTGGCTTGAAAACTAAACTCTCCATTATCCACAACGTCATCCACTACCGGTTTGAATTTTGAATTTGAAGTGCTGGCTTCCCACGTGCCCTTAAACGAGCTATGTCTGCCCCCTTCCGCCTCGTCCTTTTTCTGACGCCACACCAGCTTTTTCTGAACAAACGCTCGTCCACCCTTAACGCTGTCTTCCTTGGTTTTCTCCGGCACTCCTCCGCCGCGACTCCCCTCCCCACACCGACTCCGACCATCAACTAGCATCTCCGCCCAAACAGGGACCTCAAAAGAGTTCGCACCTTCTTCCACAAGAATCGAAGCCGGGATCTTTGAACTAGCATGAACTAAGATTCTGGCCCACCTCATCTCCCCCTTCTTCTTCGTCTCAGAATCCACATCAATGAATCCTCCACACATATCTCCAATGGCTCGAAAGACCTTGCTGCCCCAAAGGTGAATAGGTAAACCCACCACTCGAATCCACACCGAAGTGGGTCTTGATTCTGCTCGAACACTGCCGGAAAACGGACTCCATTTTTCCAGATAGAGGTATTGCGAATCAAAAAGCCAAGGAGAATGAAACAGAATCCTACCCGCTTCTTCCTTAGATGGAAAAATAAATAAGAAAAGTTTCTCTGCCAAGACTTTAACTTCAACGCCACCTGCCGTCTTCCACCTTTGATTAACCCACCTCTGCAACTCGTCTTTGTTCGGAGAAGGACCAGCCTGATCCCCCACCCTCCCCACCAAGCATCTCTCCAAGAACGAATAGGCCCCTTTACAGGAATTGGGCTCCACCTTAATAACTCCTCCATCTTTGAAATCTGGATTCCTAACACAAGAGACCAAGTCTGGCCAAGGCTGAATCTCCGCTGCTTCCTTGTAAGACTTAGCTGATTGCTTGGGTATGGCAGAAACGATACCTGCAAACCTACGAATCTTGCCCACCACCCAGCTCCACCCAGAGCCTGTCGCTCCTTCAGGGATACAAATCGACTTCTGTCTCCCTAGACCCTTAACTGCAATTCTGAAAAATTTCCCCGATCTATTAAACTCACTTGCCAGCAAAATAACCCTCGACTTCCCTTGCCTCTGTCTCCAGAAAGCACCATTAAACTGAGACGCCTTCTCCAGATACTCGCAAACCCAGATCAGCTCATGGCTGAAAATCACTATCTCATGAAGTCTACCTCTGGATCGCTCCTGGAATCGAAACAAATCTCCACTCTTCTCCTTCCATCTGTGAATTTCAAACAGTTTCCTACCCGCATAGAAAAAAGTTCTATCCATACAGACTAAACAATCTCAAAGAATTATCAAAGGACGGAGTCCACCCATAACACCAAAAAGAACAAGAACCGGAAGACTTATGTGTAGCTACAACCTATTATTTAGGACGGAGTTTACTTCAGAACATCATTTTCAACAATAGATCTGATTGCCCCAAGTTCTGACCTGCTGAATTGGCTGGTCTGGACCAGATTTCAGTCCAACACAATCTGTTTAACGCAAAATAGATTCAGAACCAGTAAACTTACCCCAGTATCTGATTAAGATTCAGTTCAGAAAATCTGTAAAAAAGAAGTCGAGAAACTTTCCAGAATCCTTTCTAAGATTTTCTATCTACCATGGAGATTCAGCAAGCACTCATTGGAGAAAGTATTGAACAGTTCATGTTGATGACATTATTGTCACTCGGAATGATAAAGAGGAAATTCAGAGACTTCAGCAATTCCTGTTCAATAAGTTTGATATCAAAGACCTCGGAAAAATGAAATAATTCTTGGGAATTGAAGTTCTTCATTCTCCTAAAGGTATATTTATCTCTCAACAGAAATACATCCTAGATCTCCTCAAAGAAACGGGAAAACTAGGATGCAAGCCAATTGACCCTAATGAGAACAACCATGGCATTGATGAGGCCCTTGAGGGTATTCTAGTTGATAAAGGCAATTATCAAAGACTTGTTGGAAAACTAATTTACTTGGCCCATACAAGGCCAGACATTGCTTTTTCTGTGAATGTTGTTAGCAGCAGGTACATGCAAAACCCAAAGGAGATCCATCTAAAGGCGGTTGACAGGATCCTAAGGTACTTAAAAGGCAACCATGGGAGTGGAATTCTCTTCCAAAAGGGTGCAGACATTGGCCTTGAAGCTTACACGGATGCTGACTATGCGAAGGTCCACCACTGGATACTTTGTCTACCTAGGAGGCAATTTGGTTATCTGAAGGAGTAAGAAACAGACCGGTGGCTCGCTCAAGTGCTGAATCTGAGTTCAGGTCCATGGCTAGTGGGATTTGTGAACTTCTGTGGCTCAGAATTCTCCTTAAAGACCTACGGATCAATTGGGACATGCCAATGCGACTGTTTTGTGACAATAAATCGTCTGTGAGCATTGCTCATAATCCAGTCCAGCACGATTGTACCAAACACATTGAAGTTGATCGACACTTTATCAAAGATCACATTGATAGTGGGATACTTTGTACTCCATTCGTTCCTACCTACAATCAACTTGCTGACATCCTGTCCAAAGGTCTACCTCCGAAGAATTTCTTGGACATCAGGGGGGCAAGCTGGGCATGATAGATCCTCACTCTCCAGCTTGAGGGGGAGTATTAGATTGTGTGTGATGTCCTTATTAATGTAATGTCACTTAGTGTACAACTGATTATGGGATTGTTTATTAATCCAAAGGTTTTGGTTATTCCCAGGAGTCTTTTTGACTCTTGGCAGACTGTGACCCCTCGGATTTCTCCCTTCAAACCCCTTGGGTTCCCCTCAGTTCATCCCCTTCTGTATTCCTTCTAGTATTTATATCCCTATTCCTCATTGTAATTGTTAAGCTGAATCAAAACTATCAAGCATTCTACTTTACTTCTAATTCTACTTCCGCATTTAATACATCTAGATCAGGAATCCCTCCCCCACACTCTGAGTAACGATTTTGATGAAATTTCACAATCCCCTCGTCGCCAGCAGACATGTCTTCCGTCACAACTCCATCAATACTAGCTCTTCGAAGCTGATTTCCTGTCCTATGAACATGGACCTTCTGGTGAAAAAATCTGGTGTTCTTGTCCCCCTCCCCAAGCCAAGAAACCTGGGATTTTTGTCTCCAACAAATTACTTTGTTAATAAGGAGTTACATAATCCCTCTATTCGTCTCTCTCTCAAACTCCAACTAAGGTTGTAAACAAATGGAATCTTTTTGATTTGATTCGGTATTCGGTATTCGAATTCGAATTCGAATTTTTTATAATATTCGATAAGGATTCGAATCCGAATACGAACTTGGTGGTATTCAATTCGAGTATTCGCGAATAGTATTCGAATAATATTATATATTTATATATATATATATATATAAGTTAAAACCCTAACATTTCAAAGTTGAAACTTCAAACCCAAACAGACCACATTTCCCGACCCAGCCTCTTTGCGGCGCACTGGACGGACGGCAACGGCCAGCGGGCAACCTCCCGATGTCGATCCTTCCCGACCAACTTCTTCTTCTAAAATCAGGTAAATCATTATCCCTTCAAAGTTCAAACTCCTTTCTGTCTTTTTTCGATCTCATTGGTGGAATGGTGGGTATGAGCTTTGAGAGCTTTGAGAGCTTTGAGAGCTTTGAGAGCTTTGAGAGCTTTGAGAGCTTTGAGAGCTTTGAGAGCTTTGAGGTATGAGCTTTTAGGGTTTCACCTAATATAATCGTGCAACTCGTTTGCATTCCTCTAATTAACAGATCAAGTAAAGTTAATTATCAAATTTCTATAAATGGGAGATCTAGAAAAGAGGAACCTGTATTGCACTATTGACCTTAAATGTTTGAGTTACCACATTTTTCATGAAATTGGTGAAAGTCATCGACACCCCAGGACAAGAAACTGAAAACTAGAAATTATTACATCACATACCTTTACAGAAGGTGTAAGTGATCTATATGCAACTCCTATGGAGTTGGCTGGTTGCTGAGAGAATGAGAGAGCGAATTGGAAGTTGGAACTTTACAAATTTGGCCCAATCTTTATGAGGCTGCTTTACGGTATCAAAGGTGTAGACGTGTAGTATTGGTAACAAAAGCAGAACAACAAAGGCATCCCTTGTTATACGAGTATATTTCTTTCCCCTAACAGTAAATCTTGGAGGAGGGAAATTTATTGACTGTGGTTGGGATGTACTTGTGGGCATTTGTGATGGGTAATTTGACATTTTCCTTCAAGTCTTTTTCCCCTCATTAATTGACTTGACATTGTCATTTTGTTTATTTCAAACTCAATTATTGGATAGTATTTACTCAAAAGTCCAATCTTTAGCTGTCTTTGTAATCCCTCTTCCGGAAAGTTGAGCTTTGTATTTTACATCTATTTGATTACCTGCCATGGCAACATAACATCCAACAATCCTGGAATTATTATCATGTTGTTTGCACTTGTGCTGATGAAACAACTAGATTCTTTTCTTGCAACAGTGGAATGATGGGTAATTCATTGTTTTTAACAAAGGTGCAGAAATGTTATTAGCATTCCATTCATATCATATCGGGAATTGTTATTAGCATCCAAGTTTTAATCGTTTCACATATTGATGTTGCAGTTTCACAAAATAGTTTTCTACAAAATATTCATAGAAAATCGTATTAGATCCTTATCGGTCGAGGTTAACTTCTGATATGGTACAAGTTTTGATTTGTGGAGCAGATTGGGTTCGCCAACTTCACGGGATTAAGAAGCCAATTATGTCACATGTGAGTTTTATTTTTTAAATTCATTTGAGATATTTGCATGATTATGACAATAAAATTGATATCTAATTGATTTTTATTTTTATTTAGGAGGACGTGTCAAATCATGTCATACTGCGAACATGATGGTTGGACGGTGGATGCTAGTCAAATTTGTTTTTTTGATGAATTTGACAATTGACATTTATTTATGTATTTGATAATTATTGTGGAATGTTATGGATATTTGATCTTATGGATGTTATTGGTTTTTGTTATGGATATTTAATGCTATGGATGTTATGGGTTTTTGTTGTGGATAATTGATGTAATTGATGTTTTATTTATATTAATTCATATTGAAAATTCGAATAGTCGAATCGAATACTCGAATCATTGATTGATAAATAGATTTTGTAAAAAAAATCAGAAATAAAATTTCAAATCGAATACTCGAATCGAATCAAATAATTCGAATATTAATTTCGAATCGAATACGAATCAATTTTAATATTCGAATAATAAACGAATACGAATACGAATACTCGAATAATTTCACGAATACGAATCGAATATCGCAATATTCGATTCGTTTACACCCCTAACTCCAACACACTCCTTCTCATCTAACCTTCTGACTAATTCCAAAGCTTGTGCCATCCTCAATTCAATTCTCTTGAATACCTTCCTGTTCCATGTTTTCAAAAATTCCTTCAGCAATTTTAATTTCCTTGCCAGTCTAAAGCAAGGCTTCCCAACAATCTCATAAAAATTCCACCTCAACCTCACTCAATCTATGAACGGAGGCTTCCCTTTGCATATACCCCCACTCTCTATTATAGGGGCATGATCAGAAATCACCCTCGGAAAAACACATCTCAACTGTCGTGCTGAAGTGCTCGGCCATTCCGAAGAAAAGAGGAACCTATCAATCCTTGAGGATTGCCACCACCCTCCACCTCTAAACCAAGTTACTACCTGCTTAAAAGCAAATCCACCATTGCTTCTTTATTAATTAACTCATTGAACTCGTCGTAGCCTGTGTGTATAATCACGTACTCGTACATTCATTTGGCAATCTGATTACATTGAAGTTCCCCCTTATGCACCACAGACAGAGCCTTCCAAGATTGATTTACAAAATTTAACTCTTTTTTTATAGGTAAGTGTGACGCCTTGGTATGGGGATTGGAACCAAGGACCTCAAGAACAACTAATTAAACAAAATTTAACTCTTGCCACAACCCCGTCCAAAGTGTATCCGAACATGGCCCATACACACCTGAAAACACCAACTTAAAATCATCCTCCACCCCTTTAACAAGCATGACAGTGAGTATTCGCCCATAATAGTCCCCATCTTTGAAAAATTCAGCTATCCCACCTCCCGGCTGCCCCATCTACCCCCAAGGAACTCCCAATCTGTCCTACTGGCCCTACACTTTTTATCACCTTCCTGTCCACATTGCCCATTTTTGTACCCTGAAGACACGTAACATGAGGCTTCCATCTTCGAAAAGCTGCCTTAACTACATGAGCCCCACACATCCAACTAATAATCTTCAGATGCATAAAGAGACAAATTTTATTTCCTCCCCGGAAAATCAAAATGTCATCCTTTCTCGTCGTCTCGCATCACCACCTCTAGGCCAGTGCCTTCCACAGGTTCGACAACAGTTAAGGGAGAACAATCTAGCACTTCCTCGATCACCTTTGTCGAACATATCGGCAAAAGCCGGAGGGCTCCCCTCTTCTACATGCTTTTGCTCCATTGAAGGTTGATCTCATGTTATCAAAGCTCTATCCCTATTACCAATTTATCCACAAAAAACCCACGTAAAATCCTGACATGAATCGTCGTCCTTTTTTCCCCCTCCTCAGACCCGACATTCGCGAATATGATAGCTTTTTCTCTCTTTCATAATCCCTTCGTGAAGACTCTGGCCCTCATGCAACTTTGAATGCGAACCCTCTCTCTCCTACGTAGTACACTTGTTCGCCCCATTCCCAAAACCCTTTGTGTATTGGACTTATTTTCCATTGGACCATGGAATATGGACTTAAATGACCCAGATAATCTCCCCTTACTTCCACTCTGTCCTCTGGCCCAAACACATTAGTCTCCTTAGATTCGTTACCTAAGCCTCTTTGGGAAGGTACTTTCCCACATCTATAAAATTAGCCCATAGTTCGGTCTCTACTACGCCTACCAGACCCAAACTCTCCAACTTATTTTCCTTAGTGCTCGGGGCGACACCGTTTTGTGATGAGGTTTCGAAATTCAAATCCCTGGCATTTTACATCCCTCTATTGCGTGCATGTTCGTTTTGTGCACGTGTCCTACCCTGTCCCGTCCTCTTGCTCATTCGCACTAGACACGTGTGAGTCCTACTTCTCGCCTCCACCTCTTCATGGTCTTTATCTCGCTACCATCTCTACCACTTTCGAAGTTAACCCACGAATAGCATCGCACCGTTGTCTCCACCCACATCAAAACTGAGAAGATACGACTACCCACCTCAATCCGAACATTCGCCGACAAATATCCATAGCAAACTTAAATCCTTGCCCATCTCAGATCTCTTCTTGTCTCCATCGCTTCATCCACCGCCACAAAACCCCCGCAAAGATCACCAGTTTGCTGAAACATGATCCTTCCTTGGAGGTGTAACGGCAATTCCAACGCCCTAATCCATGCTTCCTTTGGCATTTGCACAACTCAATGGTAGCAACTCATGGGGTTCCACCAATTCAAAAGTACGAGATTTTGATTGAACACCCAGATCTTTTCTAGCATAATCCTTCTAGCCTCCTCCTTTTATGGGAACTCAAACAAGAACTTCCTGTCCATATCAACTACTCGAACACCGCCAGCCGCCTTCCAATTCTTGTTCGCCCACTTTTGTAGCTCAGATCAGACGGGATGGAGAACTCCACGTCTCCCACTCTTCCTACCAGACACCTTTCAATAAAAGTAAGGTTCTCCGCACAAGATTTTCCCTTGATTACAAAATCTGCTTCTAAACCCTTTGGAAGAGCCTTGGTCTTCAGCAATAAGTCTGATCATAGTGGAATCCTCGCTGCCTCTACAAAAGTTTTATCCATTCTCCTTTACTCACCATTAACGTCCTCGACGTACCTTTTCAGCTTCTCTGAGACTTCGACCCACAAATAACCCTCAACCACTTCCGGGATAAGAAATCGCCAACCTTCCTAACTTCAATGCAGATGAACCAACCTGATTTGTTTGCTTCCTTTGCAATTGTCACTTCTCGCCATTTCTCCTTTTGTTTCTTCCAAAACCTCTCTAGGGTACTCGATGCAACCTTCATCCATTTGCACACCAACAATATCTCTCTGAACGAAAGAACAGCCTCATTGACTCTACCTTTTGCTTCTCTCTAACCACTGAAAGTCAAGAAACCCTGAATTACATCTTATCACCACGTCATAAGTTTTCCTTCCTGCTTGTGAAATCACTCGTTCCACTTCCCTCATTGATACACTTCTTTTGCTCACAAAACTTAGTGTCAACTGAATCCTTTAATTTTCCTTCCTAAGAGATCGCCCTAGCCCATCAAGCTAAAGAATGTTAAGAAAAAATTTATTTGTTTTTAAATAAGATTAAGAACAGTAACCTTTGGTTTGCAGCACTTCACATTGTAGGAGAATGAATCATTTGTTCTGTCCATGACAATGTCCCATTTCTCAACCTCATGGAGCTCCTTGTCCAAACTGTCCATCAAGTTCTTGAGATCCAAATCAGTTATAATCTCCAAAATTCTGCAGGATGAGACAGAATTTCCACATTAGCAAACCAAGCACATGTGGCAATCTTGCAAGAGATGCATTCAAGGCAATTAATAAGAAGACAGACAAAAAGAAGTCTACAAAGAGAAGCTTTTGATAACCCTTTTGAATGATAGGGCCACACTTTGTTACAAACATATCTCTCTCTCTCTCGTATTAGACCCCCTCCCCCTTTTGCTCTCTCCCTCCAACCTCTCTCCGTCCCCTCTCTTGTTTTATAGGTCCCCTTTTTTAACGGTTTATTGACTCAGTCCATATAAGTTAAAACAATCAGAAATGGTTAGGATACAAAGAATAATTATTTTTAGTCAGATTTTTCTCCCATGCCCAGATTGCCCTTGACTATAGTCATTAATTGAGCTATTTGTGAATAAGTAAGTTTTATAGCTTTGAAAGAGACCTTAACCTTCCAAACTAAATCAGAAAGAAGGAAAACCAAGGGAATGTCAGAATGACACAAGAACCTGCCAAACAAACTAAGGTTCCAATTGAATCTGCCAATGTATGAAGCTAGAAATTGGATCCCCACATAACAAAGATAACCCAAAGAGATGTGGATAGGCAAAAACAAGAGGTCTTCCCATAGTCTCCTAGAAACAAAGACGATGACGAATTGACGATTACCAATTCTATATGAGGTAGGAAGATAGAAAGAACCCTAAATCAAGGAAACGCATTTCAATGACTCACATATGAGTAAGACAAAAAGGTTAGTATTGTAACCATTCAGAAAAGGTCAAATTAGCTTTATACCACACGATGACAGAGAATATGGTTCAAGAGGAAACATTATCCCAACCATTCCAACAAATATCAATTTTGCTTCTTCTCAAGTGATGGCGAAGTGAATTTGAATTGACAGGAAACGATCATATCCATTTTGCCACCGGAGATGTGTTCTTGGACATGACCCAAACGTCCCTCGTCAATGGGTTTACACCCACCTACCAGCTCACCAAGTAACCTCTCTTACCCTCCCCCCCCCATCCTCCGTCCAAAGAAAATTTCTAGTCAAACTTTCTCGGATAGGGCAACTTTCAATAGACCTTTAAAGGGGGATTAAGAGGGAATACTCAGATAAACAAGATCAGAGCTATCTTTCCACCCAACCAAGCACCTTCTAACCCTATAGCAATGGGGTCTTTGAAGGAAACCAATTATATGTATTGGCCTATTGGGGCTTTATTTTACGGTTTTCTGTTTATTGCAAGACATTTACAAGTTGTTTTCCACCCTTTTAATTATGAAATTTTGAGAAAATTACGATATTTGCTGATAAAGAAGTGATTCAAACGAAATTTATTGAAAAGAAAGGTGTATGGTTAAGCCATTACTGGTACCCAATTCCATAAGATTACTCTGTTTTGGATTCTCTATCCCCATTGTAATCTGTGGTATATTATCTTTATTCTTCCCTGTCGAGTTCATTGGGGTTGAGGATGGCGGACTAAAAGATAGGCTCTCGATCTTACTAGAAAAAGTTGTAAAGAGAGAGAATGTTTGCAAGGACGGGAAGTAGGGTTGTTGCTTGTGACAAAAAATTACGGCCGAACAGGACCCGGGAGTTTGCCAAGTTCCATAGTAATATTACTCTGTTTTCATAGTATTTTATAAATTTGGACGAGGAATATTACTGTGTTTCCTAACATCGTGAGTAACTAATGGACGGCTAAAATCTACAGCATAAGTGCAACCGTGGTAGAAAGAAAAAGATAGGGAGAGAAGCTAACCGGAGTGGGGAAGGTGGGGACGGAGGGGAAACGGGAGAAGTGTTGAAGTGGTGGGCGGCGGTTTGCATTTGGGGAGATCTGAAAAGAAAATCGTGGAGGAGGGAGGATAATAAGAACCTCCTCCTGACTATGGTTGTCGCCAACTGACATACCAATACCAGGAATACTACCCCAACTGTGTAGGTGCCCCACCCATTCCCAACACCATTCATCTGTTCCCTCCACAATGGTTCCGACGCCGAAGGCGGTGACGGCGATGGTGACCCCTGCGCTAAGAATATTAATATTAATAATAATAATAATATACCCCACACGGTTCTCATCCTTTGAGTTGGTCCTAAAACCCCACAACCAACCATACCACACCCATGACTATATATTACCCACTACCCAGTGATTAGGATGCAACTTTGTAGGTTTCGTACAAATCTAGGTGAGGAATCAAATATTGTAATATGTCACCCTTTAAGTTATCATAGTTGTACTTTATCTGTCCCTAAACTATTGTTTGCTTCGTTTTTTCGTCCTTCCTAAAAAAAAACTTGTTTTTTACTTTTCTTTTTAAAATAACATTTTTATTATTTACTTTTACTTTATGGAACATTTATTATACTAATATTAATAATCAAATCAATTATTTTTTCTTTATTAATGTGTTGAATCAAAACAAAACTAGAGGAAGTTACCACCGTTTCATTTCCTTTGTTCTTGCGATGATTTTTATGGTAATAATATTACTATAATTTTTAAATATGATATACATTTTATCTTTTGGTAATAATAGTAGTATAGTGTTAAAAGTAAGTCATTAGAGTAAAATACTCACTCAATGTTAATATAATATTAATATTATTTCACATGGGTTAAGAAATAATGTTGGTAGTAAAAGTCTTTTAATATAAGATTTTCACTATTATTAGCAATAGAAGAGATTAATAGTAAATGATTAATATCACAATATCATATTAACTATTATTAATTATTATTTTTAGTTAAAGGCTAGAAAATTAAAAGTTTTAAATCAAGTTATGTGGCGACTTGTGAATTCAATAATATCAAAAGTTGAGTGATGTGCCACTATTGGAGTTATCATCACCAACTTTAATATATTATAGTATAGATTTTTACAATAAATTCTGGAGTATTATTTAATAGGTTTTATTGAAATGAACAAAATAAATAAGAGAAGGCTCAAATTGGAGCCACGCTTTTTAATATTGTATAAATTATCAACCTTAACAAGTATTTGCAACTTTCAAACTAACTACCTACCATCCACTATAATTAACTAGTTTAACACATGTGTGTTGAACGCACAGACATATATCTTTTTAAATTCAATTATAGCCAAGCAAAATGAAGACACAAAATTAATTAAGGAAAAATTGTCTTAGAGTCAACAATTTAATTGAGAAACATCATTGTATCGTTAATATCATTATACTAAATATTTAAAAAAACCTCTTACACACTAACTAATATAAAAAGACCCACATTCTGTCACATTCAATTTATTACGGGCCGATATAAAACCAAAACATTCAACAAATTTAGAAGTGGCCACTGAATGATACTAATTTGTAATGAACTGTATCCCCTCTAAATAATTTTCAAATGTTTTACACTCTACATTTTTTCATAATAAAAAATAGACACATCATGCATCGTATTGCCCAACCGGATGAATTGTGCATCGCAATGCATGAAATACCTTTTTCCGGTTACGAAAAAATATAAAAGTGTAAAGTAGTTGAAAACGTTGAAAAGGAACTTGCCCGCATTTTTTTCTAAATAAACTCAATCCAATTGGGCCCAAATTAAAAATCTAGTATCTACCCTTGACTTACATAAATTCTTCCGCCCCTAACATTATTCATCTTACCCTCCCCATACTTCAAACCCTAACCGATTCTCACCCCAATATCTTCAACACCTATTCATTACCTCAAATCCTTCATGACAAATGTGATACGCTTGTTTTTCACAAGTAACTATGTCTTGAAAAACATACTTGTGTAGCAATCTTGTTTTACTTGGATTCAAACAAAATTTTAATTGTTTATGGATTTAAGAAAATTTTATTTCTTTTAAGTTGATTTCCATAGCTAGGAAAGTAAATGAATCAGTTTGTTTCAAAAAAAATGACTTCCTGAAAATGTTTTCCTCATTTTCTAATGTTTGGTAACATTTGGAAAATGTAGTCTACGTATAAGCTTTTTCGAGTCAACGGAAAATGAAGCCTTCTTTTAAGGAAAATGACTTACAGATTCATTTTATGTAAGTCATTTTTCAAATGTTCGAGCACTCCTCCGCCCCCTTCCACAATTACACATGTACGCATAATGTTACATTCAACAAATATTTTTTTTATAAATATAAACTGAGTTTGTCCATTATATTATTTAAGAATGTCCCAATCATTATCCATTTTGTTTTTTAAAACATTTTTTCTTATCAATTATCGATTTTTATATTTGTAAATTAAGATTGAAAAATGATAGACCTTAATGATTTAGCACCACTAATGATAAATTGAGGGTTACTAAAGAAAAATTACTTAAAGTTCAACACTATCTTATATTCAATATAAACATTAATATTACAATATATTTTTTGTATTTATTCATAAATTATTTTTCATAGCAATTTATATGCGTTTGCCAAACACCCGAAAATGTTTTCCGCCATATTTTTAAAAGATTTACCAAATACTTGAAAACGAATCTTTTCATTTTCTAGAAATCATTTTCCGTGAAACAAACGGAGCCTTAAAAGCCATATTTCTTTACATTGCGACTAATTTTAGCTTATAAAGGTGTTATCTTGTTCCGATTTGTTTACGATTTGAAAGATACATACTTGTATGTTCAAGATCTAATAAATCTATGAAAATAAAGTCAATAAAATTATTTCTTGCAAGTATTTTTTAAAATTTCAAAAATGTATCTCAACAAATCTAATATAATAAACTCCAAAGTTTACACCTACGTGTTTGAACATATTATGTAGATTATATATTAAGTTTGATGTTGTTGGAAATGCAATTTGGTGTGAAATAATATTGTTGGCCAACCATTTTTGAGGTGATAATTGGCAATTGTTTCATCTACCAAGAAATACTTCAGCTCTCGTTTCAAATTCTCATGCATCAAACTATTAATATTCAATTAATTTGATTCCAAAGTAGTGAGAGGGTATTATCAGTTTTAAAATTAAAACAAATAAATTTGTGTGTTCCCAATGCATGCATTTAAGTTTAGTGAATACCTTAATTATGGAGAGTAAATGAAAGTTTCTATTTTTGGCAAGCTGATTTGGGGGGGGGGAAACTACTATGTGTTTTTCACATATGTCATTATATATATAGATTACTCAAAATTAGTCCATGACTCCCTCGGCCCCTAAATTATTGTCCTTAATTTCTCTATTCATCTGTCCCAGCAAAATTGTTTAATTTGTAAAGTTTTCGTTTAAAAAAAACACTTTATAATTTTATCTTAACTTTTCTTTCTACTTTAATTATGTGCCACATGCTCATGGCTTTGAAGGAAACCATATAATAGAAAGTGCGATTTTAAAAAATATTACAGTTGAGGGGTACATTACTTCAAGTGGTAGTTAAGGGCGATATTCGAACTTTACCCATAGTTGAGGGGGGTTATTTGTAAGGAGTTATATGTAAATGACCTATGAACGTTTGATTTTGCGGCATAATCAACCCACATAGCCAGATAGTCTCAGTCAATCAATTGAGCTCTATTGTGAGATTATATTAATGTAAAGTTGTTGTTTTGTAAGGGGTAATGGTTTAGAAGATTAATCTCAGGGTGTGACTGCTCATAATATTAATTGTAGGGGATGACTTTGTAACACGGTGAGATAAAATAGAGAGTTAAAAGTTGATAACTACTCTCACACATGTGAATGTGAGAGTGAATCACAACCATTATTTTTTTAAAATAATATAATCTCAATCTCTAAATAGCTTTATTCAATTGTATATGTGTGAGAATGAGCTCTATTGTAATATAAACTAGGTTTTCGTGCCCATGCCTATGGCACGGTGCTAGTATATTTGATTTCGTCAATTGAAACGCCAACGTCTAAATAGAATGTGTGATTTTAAAAAATATTACAGTTGAGAGATACATTACTTCAAGTTGTAGTTGAGGGGCGTTATTCGAACTCTACTCATAGTCGAGGGGGGTTATTTATAAGGAGTTATATGTAACTGACCTATGAACGTTTGATTTTGCGACGGAATCAACCTCAATGGCCAAATAGTTTCAATCAATCAATTGTGCTCTATTGTGAGATTATATTAATGTAAGGTTGATGTTTTATAAGGAATCATGGTTTAGAAGATTAATGATAAGCTAAAGTCGCACGCCTACAAATTAATTACCAAGACAAGACTCGGCTACAAAACTGCAGCTAGGACAAGTCCAGGGTCGATCCACTGAAGAACGGTTATTCGGTTGCACAATTGTTACTTGACAAGATTGGGGGTTTAAATTTGATTTTATTAACTACCTAAAACGGGAATTAAGAACTAAGTTGTAAAACAATTAAAGGCAAGCACTTCAGATTTGTTTCCGTCCCCGTTTATCAATCCAATATCATCGGTATAATTTCTTTCTCTTCCTCCCTATTCACTTGATCCGAGATGTATTTCAATCCCTATTTCTTCCTTATTAATGGTTATAAGCAGTGACACACTCACCTATTCCCCTAATCAATACCTGAACCTAACTGACACAGTCTAGATTCACAATAACGATTGATAAAGCTTTAAGAAATTAAGATCAAGGAATTCTCTATTCTTTTGCAAATAGAACAAAACCTAGTTTTACCCCCTTTTCAATTTACCATGACACATGCATAAATCTCAAAGATGCTACTTGTGAAAAATCATAATCTGACACAGACTTAAGATTAAACTAGCATTAAATCAATTGCAAGGGAAAAGAGGGTGATCAAATCTCAAAACCCTAAAATCGATCTAGCAATTAAAACAAGTAAAACTATGAATAGAGATTAAGGAATAAAGAAATAAATACCTCAATTGAATTAAATAAACGGTTCAAGATCCAAATCTGAAGCAATGAAGTTAAGCTTCCTTGAAAATTGAAGAAATCTCTAAGGAAGAAGACTAGTAGAAAAACGACCCTAATTCTGAAGTTAAAACAAGTATATATACTTGTTCCCAAAACCTAAACTAAAAAGGAAAATCTCCAAAGAAAAGGAAAGAGAATATTTAATAATAAACATCCAAATACTCCTACCATCTAATGCCAAAAATACACCAGTTTCCAAATCCTTATCTTTCACTTTGGTCCCTGAAACTCCAACCTTTCTCCTTCTAATCCTCGAACTCTGCTGCTTTGTAATCTGATCCTTGAACTTCAGCTTTTCGCAGTTTGGTCCCTGCACTTCTGATACTAGCAACTTTATCTTCCACATTAATAAACTTTTGCAGGAACAACACAAAATCACTCAAAATATGTCTCAAAATTACAAAGATTTCCCACAAACTCACCAATTCATAGTCTACTCAAAATTACATCAAACTAATCTAAATTACATTAAAATAATGATAAAATATCAAGAAAATTAGGGAATTACATATAATGAAATCCGCCACATCAATTAATCTCAAGGTGTGACTGCTCATAATATTAATTGTAGATGATAACTTTGTAACACGGTGAAATAAAATAAAGAGTTAAAAGTGGATAACTACTCTTACACATATGAATGTGAGAGTGAATCCAACCATTAAATTTTTTAAAATATTTTAATCTCAACCTCTAAATAGCTTTAGTCAATTGCACATGTGATAGAATAAGCTATATTGTAATATAGATTAATAATCAACTCCAATTATCTTTTCGTCATCCATGCGTTGAATCAAAACATAACAAAAATTTAGGGTCGGAGGGAGTAATTAATAAAATAAAACATTATAAAAATTATTCAAAACCAATATTGATAATTGCACATGATATGTGTGTGCCACGTATACTAGTTACTATGATAAAGTAATAAAGCATGAGGTCCCAATATGAAGAGTCAAAACTACCCCTAATTTTAGTTACTAATTATAGTTTATAAAAACACAAGCTAAAATATAAAAGAATTAAATTAAAAATTATGCAAACATGCTGTTTGTGCCACAATTACCAGTTTATTTAAGGTATCTGAATAAGTGGCTTTGTCATCACACTTAGTTCCTTATGAAGAATACTGTTAAGAGTGCACCTCAAAGCAAACATCTTACTTTTATTTGACTAATAACAATAACTACTAAAATTGAATGAGACATGTTGGTCCACAATGTATACTCAAATATGCTAAAGGGGGTAAATAGCCTATAATGCCAATTAAAAAAATCATCTTCGAACATTCACGACGAATGGGAAAGGAACACGTAGTTTAGGCAAAAACAATCTGAAGAATGTCTGCTGGTACCACAGGACAACACACTTGCTTAGCAGGTTTGCTGATAGCACAAGGCAGTTTGCTGATAGCACAAGGCAGCATACTTGCTCTGCTGGTAGATTGCTGACAAACTATAAGCTTGTAAAAGGAATTTAGCAGCGAAAAGATTGATGCTTAACAAATTTATCACATAAGTCTTAAATAGTTGTACACAAATATATGTTCAGAACAACAACATACTTAATCTTTTTCCAAATGCAAATTTAAATAATCATGGAAATATAGCTTTCAAATAAGTAAAACAGTCTATTAAAGCTAATAGATGAATCAGGGTTGAGTTTGATAAATATCTTATATAAAAATTTGTTTGAAGTTTGTTCAAGGACAAACTAACATAATACATCAACCTAGACACTCTATGTAATTGTCTATCCTCTTGCTCCATAACTTTAACCCCTGCACATGAATTCATAACTGAAATTCCCAAACACTGCAGTAGGAGACAACAACGAGGGATAAATGTGGGATACAATTTTTAGGGCGATATAAAATAGCTAAGCAACTAAGTACAAGGCACTCGACTCCCTATGATGATCTATGATTGCACAACCCACAACACTTGCAATAGAATACAAGTTTGTAGGTATGAATGCAATGCAGACAGATAGCTCTTCATCTTCTTTGGGCAACTTTCAAGATCTATTTACAACGAATCTGAAGTGTTTGGCCTCTAGTTTAAGAATGAATTCTTTATAGCTTTGTTAGAGATTGAGTTCTTATATAGAGGTTGAATAACTCAAATCAAGAAAGGAATCCTTGATCAAAACACCGATCTCTGACTTGTGGATCGATTAATTTATGATCTCTCTTATCTCCTTTTCTCTTTTCTTTCTAGCAACCCACAAAAAGTGTTTTGCTAAGGTATGGGTTTCTTCACCGTGATCTCTTATGAAGATCTATGTAGATCGTTGTTGAAGAAGATCTCCTAGTAGATCTCACTACCTTGTTGATTTGCTCTATCACGCTCTTACTGGCTTCGCCTTGCTTTGCTTCTTGAGAAAAGAAGAAGAGGTTTTCTTTTATATACAAGGGTCTTTAAATCATTGAAATATGTTGAGTGGTCTTCTATCATTTGGAACAGTGTTGAAGTTGAAGTCTGTTGGATAAAGATTTTACTTTGAAAATCTTGAATAGTTACCAATCAGATTGAGTTGATGTGTCTCTGAATAGTAGGTTTGATGGAAAGTACACTAACAAATGATATGTCCAATAAAGTATAATATTTTGACTTTTTCAGACCAAATGTAGAGATAAGATAACTATTGGATAATGTAGAACAATATCCAACTAGATTTTGCAGGATATGAGCTGTCAGGCCTTTTAGGTCAGATTGACTTTTAAGGCGTGAACACCTTTACGTTTCTGAATGGCTGCAGTTTTTTCTCTGTAGATTACACGTGCAGTCCTTGATAGAACAAAGGTCTGCTGGTATGATAATATCTTCCAGTAGAAAGGTCTGTTGGTCGACGTAGTTGCGGTAGGAACTATCAATTCGTAGCAAATCTGCTGGTGAGGTTTCTTCAAGAGAAAAATCATGTTATAGCAGGTCTGCTAGTGTTGGTGTACTGGAATTGCTAGTCTGTTGATCATCATGTAAGAGTAGGACTGAGACAAGGACTCTCATGGTCTAAGACCTATGCGATGTCCAACAAGTTGTCACACTAACTGGTACGCAACTCTTTTAGCAACTTGTTAGAATACGCAGTAATGGGAACAAACAAATCAAAGTGTTTGAAATATGCAAAGGAATAAATCATAAATCAACAGGCATATTCCAACAAGACCCATCGGCTTAATCGTGCTCACACATTAAAAAACCTAAGTTGTTTCTATGCAACTAAAGATTTAAGCTCTGTTTGGTTCACGGAAAATGACTTCTGAAAAATATTTTCTTCATTTTCGGGTGTTTGGTAACCCTATAAAAATGTAATCAATATAAAAGCTTTTACAAAGTAATGGAAAATGAAGTCTCTTTTCAAGAAAATGACTTACTAACTCATTTTCCGTAAGTCATTTTCAAAATGTTGAAAATGACGAAAAAAAGGGGTTTGTTGAGGAAGGGGAATGGGGTGGTGGGGGTGCTCGAACAGTGGTTGAATAATTTTAAAAAATCACTCACCGAAAATAAATTCGTAAGTCATCTTGTTGAAAATAAGACTTCATTTTTCTTGTAATCGTAAAAGGTTTTACATTGACTGCATTCTCTAATGGTTACCAAACACTGAAAAATAAGAAAAATATTTTCCCGAAATTATTTTCCGTAAAGCAAACTAATCCTAATTTTCTAAAAATTATTCAACTCATATTTGAGCACCGCCACCCCCAACCCCAACAAACCCCTTTCCCCGTCATTTCGACCAAACTTACCCACTCAATTATCCTTACAATAATACAATATGTTATCCTCACCCCCTTCTACCTCATGACCACTAGTTGAATAACTTATTTATTTATTTTTTTAACAAAAATCATGATCTTACACACAATTACACATATTTACATACACACAAATTATACACTCAACAAATACAAAATTAGAAATTTAAATTTAAATATTCTTAGTGTATTTGTGCACACTATTTAGAAATTATAATTTTAATAAATATTCACCATGTCTTAAAATACGTGTGCACACTATATTATTTTAGGACGTCCCAAAATAATTATCTATTTTCCCTTTTAAATTGTTTTTCATATCAATTATCAGTTTTGTCATTTGTATTTGTGAGATTGAAAAAAGATGAATCATATTGATTTGACACCATTAGTTATAAATTGAGGGGTTACGAAAGAAAAATTACTTAAGCAATGTATATTCAATAGGGACATTAATATTAAGACGAAAATAATATAATTTTTTTATGCATTTATGAATTGTTTTATGTAACATTTTGCTTGTGTTTGTCAAACATCTGAAAATATTTTTCGGCATACTTTTTTTTTCATTTTCTATAAGCTAATTTTTGTAGATCATTTCTCGTTAAACAAACAGAGCCTTAACCACTACAATCATCGGATCATGAGACAACTTATTTTATCCTAATTGATACCGACCCATACATAACAAAACTCAAGAGGATTGCAGTTGATTTTACAAGTAAGCATGCTACCCTTAATCTCCCTTCCACCGCGATATTTCATTTTCTTAATAAATAGTATCCCGTCTATTCTATCGAAATATTTTTGAAGAATATAAAAACAGTATTGAAATTAGACATAATTATAAAAATGTGTGAGCATAGTCAAAATGCTAATATTGCATATGAAGATTAGAATGAAATAAATGTGAGAAATATATTTGTATCGACTATTAGTACTTGTTTAGTAGAGCGTTTTGACAAAAACATTGGAAAAAACACAGCATTTTCTCTTTAAAAGTGTTTCAATGCAGTGTTTATTTGGAGCGTTTTAAAACACTCTAATTTGGAGTGTTTTAAAAATATGTTACGTTTATAAGTTACAACTACTATGTTTATAAAAATAACGTTTTGAAATAGTTTCTCAAATGTGTTATAAGGAAAAAACTGTGTTTTAAAAACGCTACGTTTTAAAAAAAACTACGTTTTCAAAATACTACACTAAGCAAATTATTATTTAAAATATATTAAATTTAGAGAAGATAATTCTTAAAGTAACACATCATGTTTGATTGACTTTGAATCCTCAAACTTTTTGGGAGTGAGTAGGTAATTTGATTGGATATATAAATATATAATATACCGTGATATTGTTTAAAATGAAGAAAATACTTCCAACGTTCCAAAATTATTATCATATTTTTATTTTTTGTTCGTTCTAAAACAATTCTTTTATTTAAAAAAAATTTAAGATAATATTTTTATCATTTTATCATTACTTTTTTATCATATTTTAATTTGAGTCATATATATATATATAAATTTTAAAATAAATTACATATCAAACTAATATTAAATAAGTATTTTTACGAGGAGCACGTACTAAGAAGATAACGACAAGCGGTGACATTATCCAAATAATTTGCATAGTTGGATGTGCTTCTAGTACCATACCCATACGTGGCACAAGTGGTATGCCGCATTCCACCTCTCACGTTTACCGGTTAATAATAATGACCTTACATTTCTTCTCCGCCATTTTGTGATTGATTAAACTGTTTCCATGGATCCATCCCATCCCATCCCATCCCAGTTGGCGAACTCGTCTTTATTAATTTCTTCTTCTTAACTATTCCACCGCCGCCACCTTCTTCATCATCATCAAAAGTTTTCTATGTATGATCATAAATCATGCAATTACTAGCACTGAAGTGATGTGATTTGTCCAATCTAATACTAGTTATTAGAAACTTTGAAGAAGCTGCCAGCCGTAATTGTATAACTAAGAAATGACTGCTGCCCTTGCTCCCAGTCCCGGACTCTACATTAATGATGTAGCTTGCAGCGTAATTCAGAAACCAAGGCAGAGGTGGTTGTCATCTGAATATCATCTACCAACCAGGTGCAGCTGGAAAACCACTGCTGCTAATTGTAACAATAATAATATTGCTGCCGGACGCTCCACCCTATTGCTTGTTAAAACTAAGGCTTCTCCTTCTTCTGCTCCTGAAACTGAAACTTCTGGCAATTACGAGGACAAGATGATGATGAAGAAGAAGAAGAAGAAGAATAAGAGGAGTAACAATGTTGACGACGACGATGAGGAGGTCGAGGCCAAAAAATTAGAGGAGGACAACCAATACCCTCAGCAGCAGCCTTCCTCCGTCTCTGTGATGAAGCGACTGGATGAGGTGAACCCGGTTGGTCTCGGGAGACGGTCGAGGCAAATATTTGATGAGGTGTGGCGCAAGTTCTCGGAATTGGGGCAGATCTCTAGGACCAGCCGCACCGATGACGAGACCACCCTCCTAATTAGGGATGGTGGTCCCATGTGCGAATTCGCCATCCCAGGGGCACAGAACACCACCGTCCTCGTCGTCGGTGCCACCAGCCGTGTTGGCCGCATCATTGTCCGTAAGCTCATGCTTAGGGGTTACACTGTCAAGGTACTTAGCTACTCTTTAATTTTTTCAATATCATTCTCATTCCTAATTCGGTTCATAACGGTACGGAATTGATTACTCCTTCAGGCCCTAATTAGGAAGGCAGATCAACAAGTTGTGGAAATGCTTCCTACTTCCGTAGAGATTGTGATTGGGGATGTTGGCGATCCCTCCACTGTCAGGGCTGCTGTACAAGGTTGCAACAAGATAATTTACTGTGCCACTGCTCGATCCTCTATCACTGTCGATCTTAATCGAGTTGATTATCAGGGTGTTTACAACCTCAGCAAAGCCTTTCAGGTTTCTATTCTATCCCACTCTTATATTATCACAATCACAAGTCACAACCTATGCTGATGATGACACAACTGAATTTTACTACTCCATTTTCTGTAGGTTTCACTAAATATCTGAATCTTGTATTCTTGTGTTTTCTTCTTCTTCTTATTTATGGACTAGTGGACAACTATACCATCTATACAAAAGGGCGGGCATTCATTCCTTTGGCACAAATAATCAAACGTCGAATTACACTCATTTGTACCCCCATCGCAGATTCTCTTGCCTATGTTTCCAAGTTGTTCTCTCCAAAATATCTTTAAAATGCTTCTCCAGTCTTTCCCTGCAAATATGGTACACTGCTGCTGCTTGTGTCAACTTCCACGTCCTTGCTTTTAAGCTTTTCTCTCTAAGTTCACTTATGGTATACTGCATTTCCATGTAAATTAAATGCACATCGCAGTAAGCAACAATTATAAATAAAAAACAAATGTTTGATTTTATTTCTATTCCAACTTTTCATTTACATATTGCCAAATAAGAATGACCAACTTTTATTTCGAATTTGGCAAAGGGAGTTAGATACACAATTTTGATAAATCTTGGAGTTAGGGAAATATTATGATTTAGTTGAAACTATCTTAAGAAGATGATTTACTTTCCAAAAAAAAAAACAAAAAAAGAATATCGCCCCTAGCCCCTAGCCATATAACATGTAAAAAAGTACCTTTTGATTGAAAACTAATCAAATTACTTATTTTAGAGCGTTACAATACCGATTTTGAGAAGTATTGATGCAACATACGTCATTAATTTGAAAAATTAATAAGACATTTAGAGTAACTCAATTAGTATCACTAGATTAAGCTAAAAAAGTAATATTTAGAACTCAAGGGGGGGGGACTAAAATATAGTAAGAAAAAACTCAACTCCACTCCGCATGTGTCAAGCCTAGAGTCATATATTCTTACACAACCGGTCCCAAGCCGGGGTAAAGGAGGAGGGTTGCGTTACAGCTGCAGCTGTAAAACTTTGCAAGTCACTATGAACAAAATATAGCGAGAAAGGTTATAATAATATTCTAAAAAGGGGTAAGTTGCATATCACCAAAAACTTAGAAGGCCACAGTCACCCTTGGCCCTGTAGTGGTTTTGCCACTGGTCATAGTATAGTATCCTCTGTAAGAAAGCATGCTTTGGAATTTCCTCAGAGAACCACACTATGTGATGCCATGCCACCCTAGTATGGTGTGCCCTGACGGGCCCTGAGTTGAGTCCAAGCCAATGCAGTTGAAAAACTCCCATCAGCAGTAAGTTTCCAACCAACCCTATCTTCATCTAGATCGTTGGGCATCAATTCACCTTGTTGTACGGGATCACAGAATACCTCCAGCTCTTCGGATATAGCTAAGGGAAGCTGTCACCAATTTCTTTAACTACAGTTAAGACTTTGCATCCTTAGAGCTTGCTGAGCTATATAGAATCCTTGGCCGGATCAAGTTTAAGAGGCCCTAAAGGATTCAACAAATTCATGCCTAATCATACTCTTCTCACCATTCCCCTATATTTTTTAAAAGTTACAAAATGCATATAACTGCTTTTTTTGGATTTTCTCTTATGACTTATTTTATTACCTTATGGTCTATTTAATGGACGAACTGAAATTGGAGGGAAATAGAGTAGCTGATCATTTGGGGGCTATTCTGAGAGAATTGAGTCTAAATAGTTGCATGGTTGATCAGGATCCAGTACCATCTATCTAGTTTTCTGAAACTACTTATTTGATTTTATTTGGAATCCTTGAATGATAACCATCCAAAAAGCTATTTGGAATCCTTGAATGATAACCATCCAAAAAGCACTTGAAGATTGGTTGTCATCCTTATCCGACATCTAAGGTTTGGGATGTGCATCATGACATTGTACTTGGTTCATGTTTAGATTAGGTTCTAACCATTCAATTTGAGCAGGTTAGAGTGATGTCTTCCCCTTGGGCAGTTTTTGGTTTTTGATGTTGTAACACATTGTGTTACTCCAACTTTCAGGACTATAATAATAAACTTGCACAATTACGAGCTGGAAAAAGCAGCAAAAGTAAGCTTTTACTTGCAAAGTTCAAGTCTGCAGATTCCTTGAATGGGTGGGAGGTCCGTCAGGGAACTTATTTCCAGGATGCGATTGCTGCCAACTATGATGGTGGAATAGATGCTGAATTTGAGTTTAGTGAAAGTGGTGAGGCAGTATTTTCAGGTATAGAAAAAAACAAATAGTCTAAACCGCATGTCCAGTTTGCGCCTTTTGTAGTTGTGTAAGGCATTTAGATGCCATTTATTGAACCCTTAAAGAAAATTACACCTTTGATTTAATAATTATTAACTTCAGGGGTACTATTTAGGTGATAGGTGATTCAGGCAAGCTCAAGAAAATAAAAAGGTTCTTTGAACGATCCTAATCCTTGTATCCATATCATAGGCTATGTTTTCACGAGGGGAGGGTACGTGGAGCTGTCAAATAAGCTGTCACTTCCACTTGGTAGCACACTTGACAGGTATTCCTCACATTATCAATATGCTCTTCTCCTTACTGATGTTAGATGCATTAAAATTTACCTTCTGCTTGTAATCTGTATCAACTGTTAAATCCGAATCTCCTTTGCTTAGGTACGAAGGTCTCGTACTCTCTGTTGGAGGGAATGGGAGGGCTTATGTTTTAATTCTTGAATGCGGTCCTTCAGCAGACACAAGCGATAGCAAAATGTATTTTGCTAGAATTAGCACAAAAGTCGGATTTTGCAGGGTAGTGAATCTTCTTTTTCAACTAAAAGATCCCTGATTAAGTTTAGTATATATCAGTATTGTTTAACTTTTATGCATTTGGCATCTGGGAAATCACATTTTCTTGTATTTGTTTGGTCAGGTAAGAGTTCCGTTTTCATCCTTTCGACCAGTGAATCCAGCTGATCCACCATTAGACCCGTTCCTTATTCACACCTTGACCATACGCTTTGAACCGAAAAAACAGGTTTGTCTTTAATGTTAAAAAAGCAGTTTCTTGTTGGTCGTAGACGTAATGCTATTTCTTTGTATTTTTGAACTTTATTTCTCATTTCCTTCTCGCATTCTAGGAAGAAGAAAATAAAGGAATTAAAAGGATAATGACCATTTATGGTCATGTTAGAGAGTCAAAAAACTGGAACTGTTATTCCCAATGATGGCCTGAAATTGATTGTATCAAATTCACCTAGAATAGAAAAATAATTGATTATGCATGATAGTTGTCATTCAGAAACTGGTATGCCGAAACTATAGCAAGAGATAATGAATCAGAACGAATTAGAACACCAAGTACACGGATAAGAACTTTAATTATACCATAATTTAAAAAAAGAGAAAGATAAAGTAGGGACTTATACGGCGTTGTTTGAGAGCAAAGAGGAATACTCCATGTGATACCACAAATCAAGGTGCCGTGACATCACAAATGACCATGTAAACCACTGATCCTTTCTTTATGGAAATCATCTATTTTGTCACAATTGGTGTGTCAAAGTCTGGCTTCTGTGGTACATCAATCAACAATTAATTTATAACCCACCCATTTTGTGGTTCGAATGCTTGGTATTGCTAATACCTCCAAGAAAAATCCTGCTCTTCAATGTAGTGGAACTTCTCTGGAAGAGCAAGGGAGATGAAAGATGTGATAATGGGTGGATTTATTTTTTAGGTGTTCCTTATGGTTCTGAGGACACACACTCTATCAGTTTTAGATTGTTGTTGAAAACAAATGTCATTACATATGCTTTTTCTTTTGAGTTTCATTACTCCAGTTAAACCAACGAACCAATTATGAACACTTTAACCCTGAGAAAACCGAGTGCACCTACTTGAGTCACAGAACTATGCCTATATCATGTCATGACATTGAAGTCGGATCTGATAACTTTATGTTATTATTCTGCTGCAGAGACCTGCTGAAGGGCCTCTTGGATCGAAGCAGGACTTGAGAAGCTTTCAATTAATATTGGAATATATAAAGGCGCTGCCAGTAAGTTCTGCTACATTTGACTGGTACTTTGTTATCTTTAGTTTATTATCAATTTTACAACCGTGGGAAGTGTCTGTTCACCCACTGGGTACTTTTGTTACTTAAATGTAACCATAGGTCTGCATTTCCTCATTTCAAGTAGATTATATGAAATGTCACACTGAAGGATGGGATGGGTTTCCCATTTACCTTGCAGTGCCTATCACTTATTTCACTCCCCGCTTATGGGACACTTGTCTTATGATCCTTGAGGGGTCATTAGGATAATAAGATTTTGCAAGTAATCGTGGAACGTTAATATTCATGCCGTTCATATTTTATCTATAATAAATTGTACAATGTTCTGTTGCAGACCGGGCAGGAAACGGACTTCGTCTTAGTGTCATGTACAGGATCAGGGATAGAACCTACCAGAAGGGAGCAGGTTCTCAGAGCCAAGAAGGTTTGATTTTTCCCTTTTTTATTTTGTTTTGTATGCATTACAACTGACTCAGTGCTGCTGAGATTTGTGTAGGCGGGGGAAGATTCCTTGAGAAGATCAGGCCTTGGGTACACAATAATTCGCCCTGGTCCTTTAATGGTAACTTAAATGCAAAAGTCAGTTGTTGGAGAGACTGCGCTGTTTTTTCTTTGGTTTTTTTTTAATCTTAGTGGGGAAGAGGGTGGGGGGATGTTAGGGGCTTTATAAACTTCACTTTTTGTATATATCAACATATGTTGCAAACTTAAAGGATCTGAATTCTCCATCATAATCGTCCCACCGCAACAATTAGAGGCATTTCTGGAAAATTGTTTTTTTCAGGACGAACCTGGTGGGCAACGGGCTCTCATTTTTGACCAAGGAAACAGGATATCTCAGGTGAGTATAGACTGTATAGTAGTAATATCTTCTCTTTGTTAAATAACTTATGTTTGAGCATACTAGTATACTACCCATGCTTAGCAGCCAACAAACAATGTAGGGAATCAGCTGTGCCGATGTGGCTGATATCTGTGTGAAGGCATTGCATGATTCAACGGCTAGGAATAAGAGCTTCGATGTGGGTAACATTGTATTACCTAAAGGCCACACCGACTGTAAGACACTAACTTTTAATTGTGGCAGGTGTGTTATGAATACGTGGCTGAACCAGGGAAAGAGCTGTATGAGCTGGTAAAGAACATTTCTCGCATGTTTAGAACAACACGGATGATTATTTTCCCCCACTCCGTCTTTTTGATATGTGTGCCTGTCGGTGTTCTTCTGTTTGACTTGATTATTTTTTTCGCTTTTAACATCATTTTCCCTGAAAAATTCAAGTAGTCCAGGTTTTTTTAATTCTATTGGTGTTGATAATGACTACTTATATATCTCTTCCTACTCTGTTCAGGTAGCGCACTTACCAGACAAAGCTAACAACTATCTGAGTCCAGCACTCTCAGTTTTAGAGAAGAACACTTGATACATTCAGAATATCGTCTGATACAATATCAGAATATCCTTCAAAGAGTTGAGCACTAGGTAGATACGTATCCTTCACCCCTATGTTGCAGCTTTCTTTCTTTTTTTCCTTTTCAGCTGAGTCATTAGTCATATGATGTATACTATATCGCCTTTACTTCAACTTAATGTAAATGTTCATGTTCTATCCTGAAAAGTTTATAGGTGGATGCTGGGACTTTCTGCTCAATGTGTATTACACATGGCAAGAAGTGCTCATAAATGCAGTACAAAGGTGGCTTAGTCGAAGATGGTTAAAGATCCTGAATCAAAGCTAAGTAACAGTGCGAAACAATCTTGTGGTTGCAAATTTGCAGTTTATGTGAGAATTCGAATTTTTCTGAAGGAGTTTCAACTACATGTACATGTAACAGGTTGATTGGAATTCATTGAAGTTCAGTGAATATTATAGCTTTGTAATAGATGGACCTGAAGTCCCTTGACTATGGCGATTCCACCAGTAGTCTTTTAAGAAATTTTCCTTATATTTTTGTTTTAAAAGTTTCAGATGTTCACATGATCAATCATTTTGATGGATGTTGTTAGAAAAATTTCATCCCACATGCATTTGGTAAGTACTAAAATGAAATTTCTCACATATAAACCATGGATGGCGCTATTGAAACCCCCAAAATGTATATGCAAAGCCTCAAAATGTATAACCTTACCCCCCCTTCCTAACTACAACCCCCCACCTGATTTTAAAATATTTCATAAGACCCCAAGGGATGAGAGAGATGACAAGGACACTTGTGCAAAGACTTTTGAAGTTTTTTGTTCCAATCCTCTTACCAATAAGGGGGTCACACTTACCTATCAAAAAATAAAAAAATAAAAAAATCCATAACATTGAGTATACCCCCTTGTTTTCCTACATTGCCCTTTTCTATTTTGAAGCCAAAATTATTACACAAACCCCCTCCCTACCCCACCCCTGCCTTGAATATGGGAAGCCCGACACCACCAACGAGCTCACTTCTTTTAACGGAGAGGTTGGGTGATCAAGTCTCACTAGAGTCACTTTGAATTTTACAACTCTCAGTAGAGAAGTCGGGTGTTCAAGCCCCTTTAGAGGCATCATTTTTGTTACAGTCTTATCCAAAGGCCCCATTTAGCTACTCACTTATCTTAACTGAGAGGTCAAGTGTTCAAGTCCTACCAGAGGCACCTTAGTACTTAACTACTCTCAACCGAGAGGTCGGGTGTTCAAAGCCTCGCCAGAGGCACCATTTGTTCGAGTCACACCAAAGGCATCATATATATATAATTGTAGCCTTTCAAGGTATTAAAATAATAAAAAATTAAGGGTTGGGGTACGATCTATGTCCCCTCCAACCTTTTTAAAAAAAATAATTAAAAAAAAGGGAAACCTGACACCCCCTCCCCCTTACGCAAACCGAATAATACCCCTCTCTTCTTCTTTGATACCAATTCACCAAAGAAAAAAAAAAGTTTGAGTAGGAGGTAGATGCAGAGAAGATAAGCAAACTCAAACCCACCTCCTCATTTTCATCTTCTTTGGTAAAATGGAAAAGATAGTGTTTAGCGTTTTGTTACAAGGTAATTTGTATGTGAAGTGTTTGGGGTTGAGTTAGGAAGTTGGATATGAATTTTATTGATTGTGAGTAGTTTTAAGGCCAAAATATTGAGAGAGAAAAAAACGATGTAGATTTTACTGGATTTTTGGTGCTAGTCCATGGGACAAATGGACAATTGCTAAATGTTCGACCTAATGAAACTAGCAATTGTTCCATCGATTCTGGCCGAACATCTTACATTTGTTCCATCGGTTCTAGCCGAACAGTATCATTGACAATATTTTTTCCCTTTTTGATTCAAAACACTTACCATTGAAAATTTTGAATTAGTATCACTAGCCTATTGGATAATTGGTAGATTAGTAGACAACGTGTTTGAACCATATTAACAAAAATAATAACACTTCAAAAGGCCAAGGTTGATCGCACTTTTTCAAATAGTTCGTCGATGGAACATTACTCATATGTTTGATCAGATTTGATGGAACATTGTTCACATGTTCGGTCAGATCTAATAGAAAATTGCTCAAATGTTTGGCCATATCGAACATTTATGTTCGGTTAACAAAGACCAAACATTACTCAAATGTTTGATTGACTTCGACAGAAAAACTTTTATGCAATGTTCCTTTGAAGGAGGCCAAACATTTCATGACGAGGAGTACCATTTTTTTTTTTGAAAAAAAAAGTGATGGTTTTAAGCATAAAAATAGTTAGAAATGATTGTTTTTGCTATATACTTCATTTTTTTTCACACCAATTTGTTTGGCCAGATTCGATTGAACATTTGTGTTCGATTAACAAAGACGGAACATTACTCAAATATTCGATTGACTCCGACCGAAAAAACTTTTAAGCAATGTTCCTTTGAAGGAGGCAAAACATTTCACGACGAGGGGTTCCATTTTTTGGGAAGAAAAAAAAAGAGCAATGGTTTTAAGCATAAAAATGGTTAGAAATGATTGTTTTTGCTCTATACTTCATTTTTTCACACCAATGTTTAAGGTTTTGGAAGGTTTTAGGGAACAAAGTACATAATACTTGCTCATCTATGGATGCAAAAGAGTAGGGAAGAAGAGGATATATTTGTTGAAGGTCGGGGGTCTAGTTAGAGGATTTGTGTTATATGACAAGTAAGGGGGGTCTTTTTAAAATCATGAAGGGTGCTCTAGTTTTTTCTGGTTGAGCGTATTTTTATCACTAAAGAAAAAAGTGAAAAGGAGAGTACTTATACATTTGATTGAGATTAATTAAAAAAAAAACCCTAAACCTAGACTTACGGTGACGACTTTCTCTCTCTCTCGCACACACATGCTGCAACACCGACATTTTTCTGTCTCGTCTCATGCACACACACAGCCCAACACCGGCATTTTTCTTCTCTTTCTCATCAACGTTTCTCTCCTCTCTTACTGACGTTGTCTTTCTGACGTTATTCTTCTCTCACCTCACTGACGCTTCGTCTCTGAAGTCTCACCCACCTCAAGTTTTTCATCGACCATGGCATCCCATGTGCTTCCGACCAACGACATCCTTGTGTCGGCTTATGCAAGGCCTCCCACTGGCCTCCTTTGTCCAATGTAACTTCTCTATCTTTTATAACAAAGCTGAAAGGTTGAAACTAGGGGTGAGCATGGTCCGATCCATTTTTTGCTAAAAATGAAGACCCATAATAGACAAATACTGCGATTTTCAAAAAATTCAGAACTAGACCAACCCACCATGTATGAGAACCAATCATTTGGTCTAGTTTAAAACCACCAAAAATTGTGAGAACCAAAACCAGACCAAAACTTCAGTTCTTAATTATTTAATTGTAACAAATTAGTAATATTCTAGGTCTAATTATGAGTTTATCTTATCTTTTTCACAACATTGATGGAGTTTTTTTTTATTTATATTGAAATATATAGTAAAAATGTAAGAAACTTTTTCATGAAATTTGAACTGCCTGGACCAAAGGGCCCAAGCTCTGGTCACGTGCCCAGCACACAGTACCCATGGTCACTAACAAATCACGTGCATTACTCACGATCCAAGCTTAACTCATAAGCGAGCAGAGGCAGATCCCTGGCTGCCTAGGCATAACAAGCGAGCATCCATCTACCTGAATCCTGGGGGCCAAGAACACATCGAGCAGGCAAAGAGGTCTTATTGAGCACACTCTTCTTGTTCAGTTACAGAGTAACGAGTGTCTTGAACGTGCAGAGTTATTGCAGGGTGATCCACCCCCACGTTCCGGACGTCATCATAAATGTGCTCACCTTTCATGCCCCTGCACTAAATGTTCAATTTCTAGCCTATATAAACTCTTCGGAATAAAAAGGGAAGGTACACTAACATAAACTCTGGCTAAACTCTGTCAAATTGTATACTCAACTGTGTGATAGCTTATTTTCACGTCGAAGAGCATTTGCAGAGTTCACGGTTACCTTTGAATTGTTTGACAGGTTTGGGCCTTGAAGATACATATATAATTGAAAGCCAGATATCCATATTGTAAAGCCCAGTGTATCTACACATTTTGGATACATCAGTTAGTTCCATTATCGAGAATCGAACCCGGGTCTCTTGGGTGAAAGCCAGATATCTTAACCGCTGGACGACAATGGAACCAACTGATGTATCCAAAATGTGTAGATACACTGGGATTTACAATCTAGATATTTGGCTTTTCAGTTATATCTGTATCTTCAAGGCCCAAACATGTCAAACAATTCAAAAGTAACCGTGAACTGGGCAGGGGCTTTCCCTGCAAATGTTCTCAAGCGTGAAAATCAGCTATCACACAGTTGAGTATACAATTTGACAGAATTTAGCCAGAGTTTATGTTAGCGTACCTTCCCTCTTGATTCCGAGGAGTTTATAAGCGCGCAGGAATTCGAAGAAATAAAGCGCCGCATGGAGGCGTGTGAACAAGGCAAGGCCTTTGATGGAAAATTTTAAAGCACTGCAGCCAGCCCTCTTGCCCCATAGATAGAAAATGCCCTTCCAGCTCAGGGCCTTATTTTCCCCAACATAAAGGAGTACACGGGGAAGACCAAAGCAAGGGACTGAATGATGTCTTTTGAGTCCCAGATCGGCTTGGTGACCTTGGATGAAGCATCGAAGATTCGGGCTTTTGTGGGCTCACTACAAGGAAATGCCCTGGCTTGGATGGGAACTTTTCCTCACAGATCGATCAACAACTGGGCAGATTTGCGGGCAAAATTACTGGTCGATTTTGGGACTTCGGAGGTGATTGCAATGACAAGGGCAGACTTGTCTAAGATCAACTAGGGGGCCCATGAATATAATTCTAGCTACTTGAAAATATTCATGAAGATGCTCAAGCAAGTGCCTGGTCTATCCGAGCAGGAAGTCACTCTATGTTTTGAAACATGCTTGCTCGAAGGAGAAGGTGGGCTAAGGTCAGAGATGAGTATGAGGGAGCCCAAGATGTAGGCAGAAATGTTGATGCGGGCTCAAAAGTGGTGTGCGGTAAAAACCACAAAGAAAGAAAAGAAGAAAAAGAGCATATAGGCCGGGGGAAATGGCAATACTGGTAAAAGCAGCAGCCGGGGTTCATGGGGTGGTTACAACTGGAGCAAGTCGCGGTATGACCGCCCCAAAGAATTTCTTCGGGAAAGCGACCTCACCCCGCTCAACACATTGCGGGAAGATATTATGTATGAAATTAGGGATGAGCTCCCTGGGCACTGCGCATGAGTGCCGAGACTGCTGACACCACAAAGAAATGTTGGTCGTTGAAGAAGGCCATTCAGAAGTTGATCAATGAGGGTAGCTTGGACTGGTTCAAGCGAGATGAAACAACAAGGGAAATGCCCCTCAGAGAGATGCACCCCCAGTTCGAGGTGTAATAAATGTGATTTTGGGTGAGGAGCCTACTCTCACACAGCTGGGCAAGCAGATATATTCATTGTCAAAAGTGATGGATTGCCTTACCACTTTGCAAGCAGGGGAGGAGTCTGTTCAGTTCACTCGCGGGGAGTTGGCGAGTAGCCTGGCTAGCGAACAATCCTTGATTGTCTCAGCTCTGGTCGATGGATGGATGGTTCACAGGATTCTAGTGGACACAGGTGCATGCAAGGATGTCATGTACTATTCTTGTTTCCAAGGTCTGGAGTTGAAAGATGATCGCCTCAAACCGTATGCAGGAACCTTAGAGGGGTTCACCAATCACAAGGTGCCAGTCAAAGGAACAGTTGAGTTAGAGGTTTTTATAGGCGAGGGCAGTCGCTACAGAGTGGAGAAAATCACCTTCATTGTGATTGACTTGAAACCCCCTTACAACATCATCTTAGGGGTACCCAACATGTCCAAATTTCAAATGGCAGCCTCAATTCCTCATCAGCGAGCAAAGTTTTACACCGAGCATGGCGTGGGGGTCCTGAAGAGCCAGTCGCGAGCAGTGCTGAAGTATGTCAGAGACAACCAGAGGAAAAAATATAAGTTGACTCAGGAAATTGAGGACCAGAAAATCACTATGAGTCACAAAAAAAAATCCCATAGGACTATGAGACCATTTCCAATTGTTCTGATTGGCGAGAGCTCTGCTCAGGGCGAGCAGCGGTTGCCAGTGGAAGACACTTTCCCTTTGTCGACGATGGAGTCGAAGGGACAAGTCGAGCAGGTAGAAAGCATGGTCGTGGACCAGCTTGACAAAGTGGAGACTCGGGCTGAGAAATATGAAAAGGTGGAATGTGACATACTTTAAGTACGTGATGAGCCCGAGTTCACTGCGCAAGACGAGCTCGAAGAGATTGTGATCAACCCCGCTTATTTAGAACAGAAACTAAAGACATGCAGGGCTCTGTCCGTTAAAGCTCGGGTTGAATTGATCAAGCAGCTCCAAAACGGCCTGGATGTGTTTGCATGGCAGCTAGAAGACATGCGTGGCGTTAGTGGGGAGGTGGCTGCGTATTGACTTAGTGTGGATGCAACTTACAGGCCGATATAGCAGCAGCCAAGACAGTTCTCCTCGGAAAAAGACAAGGCCATCAAGGAGGAGGTAGAGAAACTACTCCAGGCAGATATTATTGAGGAGATCCATTACCCAACTTGGCTGGCTAACGTGGTCATGGTGAAGAAAGCTAATGGCAAGTGGAGGATGTGTGTGGACTTCACTGATTAGAACAAGGCCTGACTAAATGATTGCTATCCCCTGCCCCCGCATTGATAAACTGGTGGATGCGGTTGTAGGATTTGAATTCCTGAACTTCATCGATGTGTACTTTAGTTACCATCAGGTGAAGATGAATAAAGAGGACAAGACATTGACGGCGTTCCGAGCAGCGGGCGACCGATATTGTTATAAGATGATGCCATTCGGGTTGAAGAACGCGTGAGCTACCTATTAGCGAATGGTTAACAAGGTTTTCAGTTCGCAGATTGGTAGGAATGTGGAAGCCTATATTGATGACATGGTCGTCAAGTTAAAAGGCCATGATCATACGGTGGATTTGCGGGAGACCTTTGGTAACCTCAAAAAACACAACATGAAGCTCAACCTGAGTAAGTGTGTGTTCGGTGTGAAAGCAAGCAAATTCCTGGGGTTCATGGGGAACAAGCGGGGAATTGAGGCAAACCCTGAAAAAATTGAAGCTTTGGTCAAGATAAAGCCTTCGAGGTGCATAAAGGATATCCTGCAGCTTAATGGCAGGGTCATTGCTCTGGGTCGTTTCATCTCCGGGTCGGCAGAAAGGTGCCTACCCTTTTTCAAAGTTCTCCGAGGAAACAAGGGATTTGAGTGGACTGCAGAGTGCGAGGAGGCTTTCGAATAGCTGAAGAAGTATTTGGGGCAGCCTCCATTATTGAGCAGCCCGGTCATGGGTGAGAGTCTGCATATTTATTTAACGACTACAGATCAGGCTGTGGCCGCCATTCTTGTTAGGGAGGAGGGCAATGTCCAAAAGCTTGTTTACTATGTTTCTAAGGCTCTCACAACTGTTGAGAGTCGTTATTTTAATGCAGAAAAGTTGGCTTATTCGCTGGTTGTTGCTGCTCGAATATTACGAGCTTACTTTTCTGCGCATATAATCATTGTATACACCGACATTCCTCTCAGAAAGATCTTGCATAAACCAGACTCTTCTGGTCGGCTTCTCACCTGGTCGATCGAGCTGACGGAATTCCAAATAGACTACCAACCTCAGTGAGCTATAAAGTCCCACGCCCTGGTAGATTTTGTGGCAGAAACAAGTTTCAACACTCTAAGCGAGGAGGACATTGTTTCTCAGGCTGAGCCTCAGCCTGCCCCCCTTCCTCGACTTCGTCCATATTATTGTTGGGAGCTCCATGTGGATGGAGCGGCCAGCAAGTTGGGGAGTGGGGCAGGTTTGTTTTTGGTCCCACCCGAGCATGATATGGAATTTGAGAAGGCTTTACGTTTCAAGTTTCCGACGTCTAACAACCAGGCAGAGTATGAAGCTCTGATCGCGGGATTGGAATTCGCTCAAGACATTGGTGTGTTGGAGATAGTGGTTTACAGTGATTCCCAACTATTCGTGAATCAAGTCAAAGGAGATTACGCAGTTCACCACCTAGTTCTTGTAAAATATTACAGGCAAGTGAAGGAGAGTGAATCAAGTCAAAGGAGATTATGCAGTTCATCATCCAGTTATTGTAAAATATTGCGGGCTGGTGAAGGAGATTCTGAAAGATTTTGATTACTGGGAGCTAGTCAAGATTGATCGCGAGGACAACATATGCGCTGACTATCTCTCTAAAATGGCAGAGGAAGAAATTCAGTTCTTGCACCCATGTGTTATAAACGAGTATCTGGAGGTACCAGCAATAGAGAAGGAAGTCATCATGGACATCGAACTTGCTACAATGTGTTGGATTGATGATTTAAAGGATTACATCGAGCAGGGAACCCTGCCCGAGGATAAAACAGAGGCAAGAGTCATATAGAAGCGGGCATGTCGTGTGCAGTCTTGGATAAGGTCTTGTATAGACGGTCATATACAAGGCCCCTACTCAGGTGTGTGCGACCAGAGATGACCGAAGGCATACTAGGAGAGATACATGAGGGCATGTGTGGCGGACATCCTGGACAACGGTTATTGGTAGAAAAGGTCCTGGCCGCAGGTTTTTATTGGATCACTTTGAGGCGCGATGCTGAGATCTACATTAAATTGTATGACAAGTGTTAGTGTTATGCTACATACCTCGCTTACCATCTAACGAGCAGACACTAGTGGTGGCTTCATGGTCGTTTGATATGTGGGGAATAGACTTGATTGGTCTTTTCCCATTAGCTCGCTTAAAGTTCAAGTATGCAGTGGTGGCAGTGGATTACTTCATGAAATGGGTAGAAGCTAAACCGTTGGCAACTATCTGCGAGGTGAATGTGATTGATTTTTTTCATGAGCATATTTGGTGTCATTTTGGTATCCAACGGGCTATAGTGTCTGTGAGACCCCGAATCCTTAAGTACTTGACTCGGTAGAACGTTTACGTACTTCGTTCTTGCTCGCGACCTTTGAGAGATCCTAGGTCATGGTGTACTTGCTCGGATGAATTTGCATTCATAATAACCATGTTTACAAGTTTAAACGTGGCCACTACATTCATAATAGTTGTCGTCATAAGTTTGATTCCCTGATTCGCGATTTTAGTTATCGTGTTGTCGTACGAGTTCGTATCGTTGTGTTTATTGTCGTATTACTCGGTTAGTATTATTTTGATCCTAGGTTTGGCCCTGGATGACTTGGGGGACCTTGGGGATTAACATGGTATTATTTTGGTTTGGTCGTGTTTAAGTTTGAACACGCTCGTCTTTCATTTTCGTTGTGACTTGTGTGTTCGCCTCGACCATGATAGGGCTGTAGTAATTTGGCCATAGTTTTCTGTAGACAACTCGGAATTGAGATCTGTTTGATGTGTTAGAAACTAGACTTCAAGATCTTTCTAACCATACCTCTTGTGTAATTTTGGGAGTTGTATTTCAGTACATGCGCATTTTTAAAGTTGACTGAATAATTTGTTCTCGGTATTTCCAGAAATTTGAGTTTTGCCTTGTTTATTGTATTTACTTTGAGACCCTTAATGAATTTCACTAAATCTGACTTGAGACCTTAATTAGACATTAATTATAGTGGATTAATCCTAAGTTAAAATTTTAGCCCTAAGTCTTCAATTAGGGACTTAATCTTACTTAAAAATTGACCTATAAGGGCTTGAGACTTGCTTTCCACTCACTTCCTAACCTTTGTGACTTGAAATATCTGATTTTCTCCACTCATTACACCTCCTACCTTAGATATTTACAACCACCATTGATGAGAGCTTGAGTGTGGGAGATTCTTGGTGAGATTAGTGTGTGTTTTGTGATTTTCCGAAGATCCGACCACCCGATTTTGGATTCGAGACCACCCAATCGTAGCTATCGACGAGGAGACTACTAATCCTTACTTTGTTTTCATTTTTCTCAGCCTTTTCTAGGCTTAAGGTATGCTTCTAATCCCTGAAAATTTGTATGTTCAATATAATGACATACTCCCTTCATAATAGTTGTAGTATACATGGTTAGGAAGACTTCTTGTGAAGTAGAAATCTTCATTTCAACAAGTTATAAATCTGGAAATTATGGGGCTGCTTTGTTAAGTTATTAATTTGGGTTTGTGTAAAGCATGAATGTGGTTCTAATTATGATTAGGAGTAATTCTTATGAAGGAACTCATTGCAATTGTTAACTTTAAAGAATTTTTCATGTTAGGGTTAAAATCTGAATAATTTTGGGGCTGCCCTCTACACTTAATAAATTGGGTTTGTGTATAGCATTAAAAGTGTTCTAAACAAGATTTGGAACAACTAATGTTCATAGACTTGTTGCAATTGGGAAGTATTTTTAATAAATCACGAACCATGGCTGCGACAGTGAGATTGAACAAGAGAAACTGGTTATTAACAAGATCTTAATGTGATCATAAATCGATGAATACATATCCAATTGGAGTTGTTGACTCTCATAGGTTCTAGATTTGGTTGAGTCATCTTCTGATTCTATTGTACAGTGGCTAATAGGTCTGCGTACCGATTAGTGTGGCAACTGTCTTAGAATCAAGGTTGCTTAGAACTGTTTAGTGTTAGTTTAGGCGCGGATAAGCAGGCTTCAACAACAGCCTTGGAAGAACAACAAACTTTGAAGTCTTCTCAAGAGCGAAAAATCAAGACTAGCCAAAACATGGAATTATGTCACATAACGTCTAATTTAGATATTTCTTGGAATATCTAGTCAAAATATTTTCATCGGATTTCACTCCAAAGAAGTCAACTACATACTGACAACTGTCCAGTATGTCTCCTGAATCATGAAGTCGAAGACATTACCTCTTTTGGCTAAGAAGACTTTCACACCGCAACTGAAACCTTACTCTATTCGGGAATGAAAATATAACTCTTAGCATTCATTCGCACACATCAAGCATCGCTTGATGATCGCCTAGTCACTACATCATCTAGTTTGCCTTTAAAAATTGTTCTTTATTTTAGCACGTGAGAAAACAATTAATCATTGATTGTTTCTCTCACCATTATAATTGAAAACATTTTTACACATCCATTAGAGCTTACTTATAAACTAGTGAATAAACAAGTACACTTTTTAAAATCCAAAGCTAACCACTTTGGTAGTGGACGTAGTACTATTCACGATCGAACCACTTCTAAACTATGTGTTCTATCGGTTTCTATATTTCAACGCTGCTACTTATCAAAGACCAACTTGAATGCGTGATATACTTCTCTCGATTATCCTTAGTTCAAGTTTTGAAGATAAGCGAAAATATCGTGCCTAAAACCAAAACCCAAACACGACACGATAAAAACCGAAAACACGGCACGACACTTAAGCGTTAAGCAGCGGTCGGGTTTTTGTTAGGCACGATACAAGCCGTTAGGCACGATAATTAGGCAAGATTTTTAAAATAAAAATAATTATAAATTTCTAAAATAAATTTCATCAAAACATACAAACAAAACATACAACAACAAAAATACAAAATCACTAGCCAACTATTCAACAATTAAGACTAGAAATTAGAAAGATGAACCGAAAAAGGACGTAGGAAAGCACCAAAATCCAAAAGTACCAAACCCACTCAACAACTAAACTAGAAGTGCAAATCCAATACTAAAAAGATTCAAAAAATGTCTAAAGATTACACAAATGATCCAAAAACGTTAAAACTTCAACTTCATTCGATCCGATGATTCAATCCACTAGTCTTTACTCCATTCACCATCACAAATTTATTTTCATCTACTTGATCTTATAGAATTAAAAACAAAAAGAAAATACTTAATAAAAATTTGTAAGTGACATATATCAATGAAGCCATCTAATAAAAACAATTATTTTAGTAATAATAAATTAATAATAAACTTCAACCACTAAAATAGTTATAAAAAGTAATAGTAAAATGAATTCAATTTTAAGACTAAAATGTTATAAAAAGAACAATTCTTTGTAGGGTTGATATGTAATTAAGTGGTAACCCATTAGGAACCATTAGCATCATATTTCTCTCACATATTGACATTATCCCTTTACTAAAAACTTGCAAACCAAAGCAACTAGTTATTCACAATTTGATCCATATATCCATTTCCTCTCCCTTTCTCTCCCTCTCCTCTCCCTCTTTCTCATCTATAAAACAAAACCACTTCTCCAAAACATCCCTTTACACTAAACATGTCAAACTGAAAAACATCTATTTGTAGCTCACAAAGATCTAAAAACATTTTTAGATGCAAACCAAAGCAACTAGTTATTCACAATTTAAGATCCATATATCCATTTCCTCTCCCTTTCTCTCCTCTCCCTCCCTCTTTCTCATCTATAAAACAAAACCACTTCTCCAAAACATCTACACTACTTATAAATCCTCGACAAAGAGTCAACTACAAATCTCTAAACGAATAAAAAACAAGTACACTTTTTAAAATCCAAAGCTAACCACTTTGGATTAGTGGAAGCAAAATAATTAAGCAAAATATAGTGTTGGTGTGTCAATGAATTCAAAAGAACCAAAAATGGATGTTCATTTTGTAGTTTTTATTCACGCACGAACGAGGCGAGACGAGGAGTTCTAAACTTGTATGTGTTCGAGAGAGTAGTGAGAGCGAGGCGAGAGTGAGAGATCTTCAAGCTTTCTTATAGAGATTGAGAGGCAGAGAGTCAATTAATCTGCTACTTATCAAGAGACCACTCACTTACAGCTTACACAACTTGACAACGATTAATAGTTTATTTTTAGGGTTTTTAGTATTTATACCTATTTTTTTCGTGCTTATCGGGCACGATAAAAACCCGATAACGGCCCGAATCTTAACGTGCCTTATTGGGCGACACCGGCCTTAAGCCTTAACCGTGTTCCTCAATCATGCGTGCCTTAAATTGCCACCCCTACTCCTTAGTTTTCCGCTGCATTAACACTTCTAGTAAAATCCTTTTAAGAAATCATTCAGAAGTGTTTGGAAAAGTTTTTATAAAAACACAATTAGGCTATTCACCCCCCCCCCTTCTAGCCTTGATTGAGCCTACTTTGGGACCAACAATTGGTATCAGAGCCTAATTCTTTGAAAATTCATTTTTCCAAGATTAACCTCTTGCGAATAGATCCTATAGCTCACTATATCTTTGCCTACTTGAATACACCACGTCCCAATATTGGACGAAGGCCACTTCAAGTTTGGAAAGATAAAGTTATGAGATACATGAACTCTATTGACAACCGTTTGTGGCAATGTGTTCTAACAGATCCTCATGTTCCAATGAAGCCCAACCTACTTGCCGAAGTAGCCAGTGAACCTCCCGAGATACCTAAATCCATGAATGAATGGACAGACGAAGAAAGGAGGCTCGTTAAACTCGACAACAAAGTTATACACATCATATCCAGCTCTGTCGACACAAGCACATATCAACAAATTATCAGATGCAAAACCGCCAAAGAAATGTGGGAAGCATTGGTGGAATATCTTGAAGGAGATCTGCCCACCAGAGACAACAGAACGTATAACTACATTCAACAATTCGATTCCTTGAAAGGACCTAAGGAGACTCTACTCTCTGAAAAGCCTCTGATGATTTTGTGAGGTAGTAAATAGTTGTTATTCCTAAGGAAAAGAATATAGTGTTAAGGAAGTAAATATGAGGTTTGTAGCCTCTCTAGGAAGTTTGTGACATGTTAAAACCACTGCTATAAAAGAGTCGAGGACTTGAACTCCATGCACCTCGAGTTTGTATGCGAAGTTTAGCGAGTTTAGCGTCTATGAGCAAGAATTGCTTCAAGCTCAAGAACAGGGCAAACATTTTAAACTTCCTTCCTTTTCTGCTATCTCTCATGAAATTCCTGCCCAAGAAAATAAACCATCTACTTCTTCAAATGAGAATGAAATTCTTTGTGGGTCCCAATGGCCACAATAATAAGCTAGAAGGGGGGGGGGGTTGAATAGCTTATTATACACTTAAAACTTTTAAGTAAATTCTTTTGAAAGTTACTTGCAATCTATCGAAGAGAATCAAGTAGCGGAAGACCTTCAAAGAAGTTGTTCCAGGTCTGCCGATAAGTACTACCGGTAGACCTTTGACAGTTTACTTAAGTTCTGCTGTAAATGGATAATATAAACAAAGATGATAAGCAGTTCAAGTATCAGACAAACAGTAAGGAATAACACAAGTGTTTTGGGATGGTTCACACTATAATGAGTGCTACGTCCACCACCAAGGCAGTCAACCTTGGATTTAAATTGTGCACTATGTTTTCCACTTAGATCAATTACAAAGAATATCTCTAATGGATCATGTACAAAATATTGACTTGTGTTTGGGGTCTAGGGAATTAAATATCTGTAAATACAAGATATTTAATTCGTGCAGAAGTATAGTTAATGAATGTAAACAACAAGAAGATAAAACAATAAGTGTTGATGAGCAGCTTCTTGTTGTTGACGAGGACTTCTAGATCTGTTGAGGATCTCTTGATTGCACTGAGCTGAAGGACTTAGAGTTATGAAGTTTCAGAGCAATCCTTTAAGTGTTCGATTGATTCTGTATAGTTGTTTTTATTCCAGTCTTCAATGGCAGTATTTATAGCAGGTGCACATCAAAAGATCCGTTGGAGGAGACGAAGACTTCAACAGCTCTTTTCATCAATGCATTAAATGCATGAGGCTGTCAGTCAAGGATTTTCGTCTTCACAGATATCTAGATCAGGTAATGATTTCTGAGATCTTCAAAAGGTGGGCGATTTAGGTGTCAGATCTGAGAGTTGTAGCAGAAAGTAGGAGAGCGATGCCTTTTCTCGCTTTCATTTGTTCAGGACGAAAAGTCTTCCTGCTTTTCGGAAAAGGTTGCTTTTGGCGGCTTGATATGTCAGGGAATGTCTTGGATTAATTCAATTAACACTTTAGGATAAGTTTGAATTAATCCAATCAATCTTTAATGGATAGGACACGTCATAGAAGATTAGGTGGACATATAGTCTACCGTTTGTGGCCTTCAAGCAGGTCTTCCGATTAAGCATATGGAGAGGTCTTCCGCTGAACCTGAAAAGTCCTATAAAAAAACTATACAAGGAAAAGTTCTATACACAGTTGCCACGCTAATCGATACGCAGCCCGATTAGCCACTGAAGTATAAAACTAATGTAATGTACTGAACAGATATAAATCTAACATAAGAATCAACAATCTCCTCCTATTTATATCTGGTCATCATTACTACAAATGAGGGCTTTAAAACAAACTATTTGATAGATAATAACATGTCTGAGAATTTTATATATAAAGTAGCGGAAGACATGCCTCTATCAAACAGAATAACACCTCAAATGTAAGGGACTAAACTTAAGTGCATACAAAGGTAAAGAGTCATAGAACAGCACACAGATTAGCAGCAGTTCAAATAAATTTAAACTGATTGTTTAAATTCTAAACAGATATGAAATATAAAGCAATAAGAATTTAAACAAGATAATTTTTGAAAGGCAAGTAATCATCTGTATTTATAAACAAGATGTTTACATTCAACAGAGTTTTCAAAAATAAGATAAATACAAAGGAAAGGGAAGAAAAGATACATAAACTACCAAGGTCTTTTCCCTTTGCCTTTGTCTGCAGCCTCCTTTTCTCTTCTTTCTCGCTCAAGCTCTTCCATTCTTCGTTCGTATTCATCATCTGCATCAGTCGGAGGTCTGGTGGAACGAGAACGGTAGTCCAGTTCTTCACGAAGATGGTTGTTCTCTTCTATCAGCATTCTGTTGATAGACCTCATTTGCTTCTCCTCCGTGATGGCCAGATCACGATCACGGTTGGCATTCATGATATCGTGAGCTGAATTTCGAGCAAGGTTGTTGAGTTCAAGAACGGGAGGACGACCGTGGCCGAGATGAAGAGTGATGGCATGGAATAATTCGTAGAAAATGGAGGACACGATACGGACACCTTCGTCGCGTTGAGCTTCGATGTTGATCTTGACATCGGTGAAGTCGTGCCGCATCTGCCCAAATCGAGTCCATACATCCTCTTGAAACTGTCGAAGAGTAGCGGTAGTCCGGTCGTTGGCTTTGGAAGCGGTAGAGATGCTTGTAAGCTCGTCGAGCCGCTGGTAGATGGCATCCAGCCGGGACAAAATTTCATCATTGGTCGGCTGATGGGAAGTAGTTGCCTGGCCAATATGAATGGTGTCGGCAGAGGTAGAGTCTGCAGGCCGTATGGGCTGTTGGAGAGGGGGAGTGATGGAGGCGGAAGAGGACGAGTCTTGGGTTGGTATGGTGTTGGTGGAGGAGGATATGGTTATAGGTGGAGGGGGAGGAGGGGTTGGTGGGGAATCCAGCTCCATATCAGTGTCAGAATTTTCACTGATGTGAGAGGACTGAGGAAGGGGATCGGTAGAAAACCAGAAAGAAGGGGCAGGGTAGAAGAGGGATTTTGGTTTTCTTAGGGAAGGTTGAGAAGGTTGAGGAGGTTGAGGAGGTTGAGAAGGTTGATGGGTAGGGGTGAATAGATCTGCTACTGACGAAAGTTCGAAGAGGAACCTGGCAGCAGCAGAGTCTAAGGGATGGGTGGGGGATATGTGAGTTGGCTGTGGTGTGGTTGATGAAGTTGGTTGGGATTGGGAAGGTGTAGATGGGTCAGGTGAGTAGTTGAAGGGGGAAGGAGGAGGAGGAGAGGGGGTTCTAGCTGGTTCCTCCTGAATGTGAGGCTCCTCCGGAGGTGGTGAATTCCTCTGAATAGATGACTCAGGAGGAATAGATGAAGGGTTGACAGTTTTGGGTTGGGCGTCGGTAGTTGGAATAGATGAAGGGTTGACAGGTAAGGGTTGGTCGTCGGTAAAGGTAGTTGGTTGGCTGGCGGTAGAAGGTTTGGGACCGGCAGCTCTCCTTTTCTTCCTCAGCGGTTGAATAGGAGACTCAGCTGCTTCATTGGTAGAGGTTGGAAGGACTGCCGGTGGCTGGTCTTCAAAGGTTTTACGAAGTCTCCTTCGTTTTGGTTTGGAAGTGGGTGCAGGAGATGGTGAGGGTGATTGGCTGGATTGGGTAGGTGGCTGTGAGGATGGCTGGGTTTGGGGAGGAGGAGGTGAAGAATGGCTGGTTTGGCCTGGTGCCTTCTTCTTTTGGCTTTCCTTCATCTCTCTCCTAATCCACTTGGCCTGCTCCTCTTCAGTTGGAGTAGCCTCTTCCGGCCTTGTCTTCTTTGCTTTGCCCTTGGCTGCCATCTTGGACCTTAGCATTCTGCCTCATCGGCCAGTCTTTGGCCTTTGATGGAGGTCGCGGCCACTTGATCGTCAAATTTTGCGAGAGGCCCTTTGTGGGTCTGCTGGCCGCGTCATGTGCTTCCATGTTGGAGCGGGTGACCAAGATAGGTGCGAGCTTGGCCACTTTGTCGAGAGGCGGCGGTAGACCTTTCTGCAGCCGCCGCTTGTTCTCGTATTCAGTATACTTACTGAAAAACGAGGCTGTGAGTTGCTTCTCCTTGGCCACTGTAAACAACTCATCTTCTTTCAAAGAAGAGTTGACATTTGCGTCATCCCTTAGAAGGGCATTAATCAGCCTGACGAAGGGGCGTTTGCAAGTGGGGTTGTTTTTGGCTTTCTCCACCCACTGCTTTAACTCATTGAAGATAATGAGTCCCTAGTTGAGACGAAGTTGAAGGAATACTGACAGTCGGGTTGATTTGTTTGGTAGTAAACATGTCATGTGCTCCACTCTTGAATAGGAGCCGCTTGTCTATAAGGTGGGGTGCGATGAGGCGTCGAGAGGAACAAATTTCGGAGCATTTTCCCTTGTGGCTCCCAGAGGGTATCTACTCCCTCATGGCTTCCGGGCATGAAAAGCCTCGGTAGTAGTTCTTTGAAGAGCTCCACTGTAATGCACGCCGATGATAGTGGAGATGGATTTAGCGGTAACGGAGATGGGATGGCCTCGAATCCATCCTCGAAGAGCGGTCTTGTTCATAAGCTCCATTCTTTGATAGAATTCTTACGCGAGGAAAGATCTTGTAATTTTTGTCATTAAAGGCGAGAAGAGGGTAGAATCGAGGCGTCCATATCCTCGCAAGCTTTGGCAGCAGCTATAGAGTTGATTGGCGAAGGTCAATGCACATTCGGGAATATATAGCTTGGTCGAGCAACAATAATGTCATGAGGCGGGAAAGGTGGGGTATCTGGAAGGTTGACATCCGTCTTGGGAGGAATGTCATTTAGGGTTCAAACCCTTTCATTTGTCTCGTTTTGAAGTTCTTGCCTGAAAGAAAAGCAAAATAAAAATTAGGGCTTTTCATCTCGACAACTAAACAAGTAGGAATTTCAAGGTTTTCTGAAATAATTGAAATTTTTGAACCGAAAACTTGAAACCCTAGGATGTTTAGAGTATCCACACCCGAGAAAGGTAAGATAGAAGTTTTCATAAGAATAAACGATGAACATATATAAACGACTGTTAGTATTCAAGGTTTTTAAGAACAACAATGGCGAATACTGTATAAACTCGAAAATGACTGTTTGAATTCCAAAACAATTTTAGGTTATGAAATGAAATGCAGAACAGTGCGTAGTAAGTTTCAAGTAGAGGAGAGGAGCGTACCATTGTTGATGATGAGAAGAAGAAACAAGAAGGATTTGAATTTGCAGAAAGTAGTTACACAGAGAGAGAGAGGGAGAGTATGAATAGAGAGAGAAATATTTTGTCAAAGGGTTTCGTAAAGTTTTGCAAATGACGGTTCAAGGACTATTTAAAGGCGAGAAAATTTTAGTTGAAAAAGCGGGAACTTAAGATATTTTCTTAAGTACCAAATTTTATCCTTGACCCCCTTTATTGCTTTAGAAACCTCTTTAGCAAAAAATAGACTAAGTAGGAGTACTAACCTTTAAGTCTTCCGGTAAAGGAGGACTTACGTCTTCCGATTAGTCTTAAAACTAGGTCTACCGGTATGAAAGAAACATTAACAAAATGTTGAAATTAAGCAGTAGGATCAATCATACCAAGATTTCTCCTTAAGTAAGCAAACATGGTGGCATCCAGTTGTTTTGTGAGAATGTCTGCCAATTGATGCTCAGTTGGAACATATTCCAAACTGATGTTACCTTTTTCCACATGATCTTTGAGGAAGTGATAACGAATATCAATGTGCTTTGTCTTGGAGTGCATCACTCGATTTTTGGAGGCGAAATTGCCTGATGTGTTGTCACATATGATTGGGCGGTTAGCCTTGATGTTGTAGTCCACTAGTTGTTGCTTCATCCATAGGAGTTGAGAGCAATGCTTGCAACAATGTATTATTCTCGCTTACGTGGTTGAATTTGCAACCGATCCTTGTTTCTTGCAAGACCATGAGACAAGTCTGCTTCAAGAAATTGACAAGTCCCACCGGTACTTCTTACGCTCACTTTGTCGCATAATCTGCATCTGAGTATCCAACTAGATTGAAATTATTGGATTTTGAATACCAGATGCCTAGATTTGTAGTTTTTGAAACATATATGATGATACGTTTTGCAGCAAGCAAATGTGACTCCTTTGGATCTGCCTGAAATCTAGCACAAACACAAACAACAAACATAATGTCGTCTACTAGCAAGAAGGTAAAGAAGAGACCTATGATTCCTCGGTACTTGGTCATGTTCTCTTGCTTTCCCTTTTCATCTTTGTCAAGATGGCAGTCGGTAGACATTGGAGTTTCGAATCCTTTTGCTGAATCAAGACCGAACTTCTTGATTAGTTCCTTTGCATATTTGGTTTGGTTGATGAAGATTCCGTCGGAAGTCTGTTGTATCTGCAGCCCTAGAAAGTAGGTAAGTTCACCCATCATGCTCATCTCGAACTTGCTTTGCATCGCCTTCTCGAATCTCTTACACGTGCTTTGGTTAGTTGATCCAAAGATAATGTCGCCCACATAGATTTGTACCGTAAGAGAATGACCTTTGTGCTTGAGGATGAATAAAGTAGTGTCTATTCTTCCTCTCACGAATCCTTGTTCTATTAAGAACTTGGATAGAGTTTCATACCAAGCTCTAGGAGCTTGCTTCAGCCGTTAGAGAGCTTTCTTCAGTCGGTAGACATGATCCAGCTTTGTCCGAAATGATAAATCTCGGGTCGCTCCACGTATACGCTTGAAGATCACCATTCGAAAGGCACTCTTTACATCCATCGATACACTTTGAAGTCCATGAACAAGGCATAAGCTAGAAAAAGTCGATTGCTTCTAGTCTAGCAACAGGAGCAAAAGTTTCATCAAAGTCAATTCCTTCTTCCCCGACGGTAGCCGTGCAACCAGCTTAGCTTTATTTCGTGACATTTCCTTCTTCATCTCTTTTATTTATGAAAACCCACTTGGTGCCGATGACCGGATGATCCGGTCTTTGAACTAAGCTCCACACCTTACATCTTTCAAACTGGTTCAGCTCTTCTTGCATAGCTTCAATCCAGTTGTGATCTTCGATAGCTTCATCAATCTTCTTTGGTTCGAGTTCCGATACAAATGCATAAGCAAACATAGTTTCTTCTCGAACTTTATTTCTCGTACGAACTCCTGTGTTGAGATCACCAATGATTTGAGAAATGGGATGATCTTTTGCTTCAATAACGCTTGGAGGAAGATCACTTCGGTGGATTCTTCCCTTAAGAATTCGAGTTGGTTGAGAAGGAGATTCACCAAAATCGTTCGTAAGAAATAGGATCTTCAAAACTTTCATTTTCGTGAACAAGAAGGATGAGTGATCGTAAAGGTGCTTGGGGTAAAATGTAAGAGATGGGTTCAGGGTCAACAGTAAGAGTTGTTATCGATACCGGCAGAGTTATCGTCACCGGTGAAGGGTTATCGGTACTTGATGGGTCTCAGCTTGCGTCGATGAGGAGTGGAAGTAGATGTCTTTGTACTGCCTCATCATTATCGTAATCATTAGCAACGTTCGGAGAATTTCTAGGCTCTAACTAGTCATATTCATCAAAAGAAACATGCACAGATTCTAAGATTTTTAAATTAGATTTACTAAAAATGCGAAATGTTTTTGAATGTTTGGAATACCCCAGAAAAATTCCTTCGTCTGATTTTGCATCAAATTTTCCTCTATATTCTTTTCCATTATAAAGAATAAAACATTTACACCCGAAGATTTTAAGAAATCCTATGTTGGGGGATCTTCCTCTCCCTATTTCATATGGAGTTTTATTATGAAACTTGTTTACCAGGGATCTATTTTGGGTAAAACATGTAGTGTTGACTTACGCCCAAAAATACTTTGAAGTTTGGCTTCGCAGCATTGTTCTTGCCGCTTCAATCGTTGTTATGTTCTTTCGCTCGCCTACACCGCTTTGTTGAGGAGTACCGCGGCAGAGAAGTTGTGGCCGATCCCATGGTCATCGCAGATTTTCTACACCATTGTTTTTGAATTCATTGCCATTGTCCGATCTTATGTCACAAATGTCTTCAAGCTTTTGAGTTTGAAGTCTTCTAAAAAGTGCAGTGACTAGATCATACGTTTCATCTTTAGATGTCATAGTTTCAATCCAAGTGAATCTAGAGTAGTCATCAACTACTACAAGTGTGTACTTGTCTCCAGAAATACTGACTGTTGTGATAGGTCCAAAGAGACCCATAAGTAAATAAAAGTTGACCATGATTTTCCTATCTCTATATCTCAGGTGTGCTTCATGGCTGCTTCAAGTTCAGAGAAGAAAAATGTATGGTATCTAGACAGTGGCTGCCAAGACATATGACCGAGAATCTTGCCTTCTCTCTAACATCTCTCAGCGTAAGGCCCTCCAAATCATCTTTGGAGACAATGCTAAAGGAAGAACTATTGGCTACAGATCCATCATTCGAGGAAATCTCTCCATAGGAAAAGTTTCTCTAGTAGAAGGCTTGAAACATAATCTTCTGAGTATTTCTCAATTCTGTGATGAAGGACTTATTTGTCAATTCTCCTCGAATGATGTGATATCAAGGATCCGCCTCGCTCAACCTTGTAACGGACATAGACAAGGGAATGTCTATGTGATAGATTTGAATGTTTGCGGCAAGGCTGCTAGTCTATGTCTTGTGGCAAACTCTGCTCAAGACAAAAGCTGGTTATGGCACAAAAGACTCAGCCATTTGAACTTCAAATATATGTCTAAGCTATCCAAAGAAGGTATAGTTAAAGGATTGCCAAAGGTCTCTGCTGATCATGATCGTGCTTGTAAAGCTTGTCAACTGGGAAAGCTTTCAAAAACGTCTTTCAAGAGCAAGCCAGGACTCGCAACATCAAGACCTCTGCAACTTCTCCACATGGATCTCTTCGGACCAGTCACTACTATCAGCTATGGTGGTCACAGATACACGCTAGTAGTAGTGGATGATTATACAAGATATAAATGGACAGAGATGATGTCTTCTAAAGACCACACATACGATCTTCTTACAACTTTGTTCAGAAGACTACAAACACAAAAACTTGATGAAATCAGTGATGTTAGATCAGAAAATGGTACTGAGTTCACAAATAATGGAATAGCAAAGTACTGTGATGATAATGGCATTGGTCACAATTTCTCTGCAGTAAGGACACCACAGTAGAACGGTGTAGCAGAAAGGAGAAACAGAACACTTATCGAAGCTGCTAAAACTATGCTTGCTGAAGCAAAGCTGCCCAAACACTTCTGGGCAGAAGCCGTCAACACAGCTTGCTTCACTCAGAACCGATCTTTGATCAACAAATTTCACGGTAAAACACCCTATGAACTTTGGAGAGGTAAAACCCCAAACCTTGGATTTTTTAAAATCTTCGGCTGCAAGTGTTTCGTAGTCTACAATGGTAATGACTACAGAAGCAAATTTGATAACAAAGCCGATGAAGGTTTATTTCTGGGCTACGCTTTACACTCCAAGGCTTACATGGTTTTCAACAAAAGATCGTTAAAAATAGTTGAATCCATTCATGTCTCATTTGATGAATTTGATTTATTAGAGCCACACGTGGCTCCAAATGTTGCTGATGATTTTGTTGATGTTGATACATGTACCTCCTAACCATCATTCTCTCATACACCTAATCCATCTCCAGCAACTCAATCAAATATCCCTGACCATCATCTCTTATCAAATGGGTCACCAGAAGAGCTCAACCCTGCTCAAGAAAACTCTAATCTAGGACCCATTGCTTCTGAACCTGAAAATCCTTTTCTTCAACTCACCTTTGAATCAAATTTTGAACAAAATACTCATCTAGACTCAACTGATCTTCCTCCTAGTTCTCCTTCTGAACCTTGTCATGAAGAAACAACAGTAAATCATCATATTCCTGCTGTCACAAGAACATGTAAAGACCATCCAATCTCTCAAATCATTGGTGACATTCATGTCGGAGTACGAACTAGAAGATCTTCCAAAAATGAATGTATGTTATGTGCTACATTCGTTTCAGAAGACGAGCCAAAGAAAATTGATGAAGCTCTGCAAGATCCAAGTTGGCTGGAAGCTATGCAAGAAGAACTTTAGCAATTTGAAAGATGCCAAGTATGGAAGCTAGTCCCAAAACCTGCTGATCATACTATCATTGGCACAAAATGGATGTTTAGAAACAAGAAGGATGAAGATGGGAACATCATTAGAAACAAAGCAAGACTCGTTGCACAAGGATATCGCCAAGAAGAAGGAATCGATTATGATGAAACCTTTGCTCCAGTAGCAAGGTTGGAAGCTATCAGAATCTTCTTAGCCTATGTTACATACAAGGACTTTGTGCTATATCAAATGGACGTCAAGAGTGCATTTCTCAATGGTGATCTTCAAGAGACAGTTTATGTTACTCAACCTCCAGGTTTCGTGGAAAAAGGAAAAGAGACTCATGTCTACAAGCTTAAGAAGGCTCTCTATGGTCTTAAGCAAGCTCCTCATGCCTGGTATGAAACTCTATCCAAATTCTTAATAGAACAAGGATTTGTGTGAGGAAAAATCGACACCACTCTTTTTATTCTCAAGCACAAAGGCCACTCTCTGCTGGTGCAAATATATGTCGATGATATTATCTTTGGATCTACAAATGAGAAGTTGTGCAAGCGATTCGAGACACTTATGACTGGAAAATTTCAAATGAGCATGATGGGAGAACTCACATTCTTCTTGGGTCTTCAAATTCAACAATCCAACAAAGGAATATTCATCAGCCAATCTAAGTATGCTAAAGAACTTGTCAAAAAGTTTGGATTGGAAATGGCAAACACCTTTGATACACCAATGGCTGCTAAATGCAAACTTACAAAAGACTTACAAGGAAAGAAAGTTGATGTCACCCACTATAGGGGGATAATTGGATCTCTGCTCTATCTCACCGCCAGCAGACCTGACATAGTGTATGCTGTTGGAGTATGTGCTAGATTTCAAGCAGACCCTCGTGAATCACATCTTCTTGCAGCCAAAAGAATCATCAAGTATGTATCAGATACCACCAACTTAGGCATCTGGTACCCAAGGGAATCCTCTTTCAACTTAGTTGGCTACTTAGATGCCGACTATGCTGGTTGTCAAGTCGACAGGAAAAACACTAGTGGAACTTGTCAATTTCTAGGAGACATGCTTGTCTCTTGGGCTAGCAAGAAACAAGCATCGGTTTCCAACTCCACCACTGAAGCAGAGTACATAGCTGCTGGTAGCTGTTGTTGTCAACTGCTTTGGATCAAACAACAGTTGGTGGATTACGACATCAAAGTAGCTGACTGCCTAATCTTCTGTGATAATACCTCATCAATCTCGATCACCTACAATCCCGTGATGCATTCTAAGACAACGCATATCGATGTTCGATATCATTTTCTAAAGGACAATGTAGAAAAGAGGAACATAAGCATGAAGTACATTTCAACTGAACATCAACTTGCAGACATATTCACAAAAGCACTAGAAGCAGACAGGTTTGCTTATCTAAGGGGAGAGCTTGGTATGCACGACCCAACTGCTTGATTTTAATTAAAATCTAATTGTCATCATAAAATTTTTTAAGCAGACTTGATTATACATTTAAGCAGACTTATTTCTTTAAGAATAAAGTCAGCGAGTTACCTAATTACTGGAAGGCAAAGGTAAGTTTTCTAAACTCCTAGTTTTAGAAGGTCAGTTATGAAAATTGTAAGGGACTATTTTTAAAATTGGTTGAGATATTCCTTACAAAGGTACTTTTTCTCTCTCCTAAAAGCCGTCACTCATTAAGTCTTTTCAAGGAAAAGGCGTCTGACTTAAAGTCCTTTCACCAGTCTCTATGACTGATTTCACGCCTTTTCATTTATAAACCCTCAACCGCCAAAAACTTAATTCACAAACTATCTCTTACTCTTCTCTCTATAACTCCTTCGTCTCTCTACATCTCCTGCTTCCTTTCGCACTGTTCTTGGATAGAATCTGCAGAAAAATTTCCATCTCCGAATTCTTCTTCTGCAATCTTCTTCAATGGTGAGACAAATCTAACCTCAACTCACTCATTATGGTGTAAGCACAATTTTAAATATCTTCGCCTGTGACTTCGCCATTGTTGACTGTTCATAAAATTTATTGCTCAATATTTCTTTAAATTTTCTAATATATTGCTCATTGCTGGCATTAGCTACAGATTACTGTTTATTAAACATCAATTTCAGTTTTCTGTGTGAGGTTCTGACTATCTAAGGCATTTCATGTGATACCTGAAAAATTTCTAGGGCTTAACGGTGCATTTTGCTCAAGTTTCGAGTTTACAAACATTTGCCTTAATTGTTTACTTGAAATTCTTCAGGCTGGATCTTCTTCTACTTCTGTTATTCCTGAACAGGCTCAAATCTCAGATCTTGCCATTCTAAAGCTGCCCCCCTCTATGTATCCTCCGGGAATGTGCATTGATGAAGCTTCTGTTCGAGCTTATGCCTCTGGGGTCAAAATTGTTGACGACCTCAACCAATCTGGGATTCTGCCCTTATTCATGTTGGAAGATGCCGACTACAGCAACCTTCTAGCGGAAGAATTCTTCCAGAAGGCAATTATCAATGAATCCAGAACATCCATCTCTGCTGTTGTCAGGACCATCTCCATCACCATCTCTGCATCCAGAATCGCAAAGACTATCGGCGTTGAGTTCGATGGACCTACTTCGCTCACTGATGCTGAGAAAGACTCCGCCTGGTCTTACATGCGTGGGGAGAACACCCCTAGGGAGGCTCAAGCAAAAATGAAGAGAACACTATTCGAAGATGACGTCTACTTCATCAGCCATCTCTTCGACAAAAGTTTGATTTTTAAGAATGGCACTCACGACGTGATGACAACAGACCAGCTGGAATACACCTCTGCTGTCATCCTCAACATTCGTCTTAACTGGGCACAGATCCTCTTCGAGCTGCTGTGCGATGCTATTGATGCTGTTAAAGCTTCTTTCAAGCAGAAGCGGCCATTCGTTCGCCTTATTAACTCTCTTCTTCGCTCGAACAGGTCATTTCTTAAACACCTGGTAAACTTTGAGAAAAAGAAGGTCCTGAAGTCCATCCAGTTCACCAGCACATTCATCGTCAACCACCACAAACTGAAGAATGAGAAGAGAGCACAACAAGGTCTCCCTCCTCTGCTCATAGTCCATGCTATGAACCCACCTCCTCTTGTGATCCTCAAAATCAACCCCGAGACAACGGTAGATGCCTTCATGGCTAAGCAGCTAGACAAGAAGCTTCAAAAGGAAGCTGCTGCAGAGGGCTGCTCAAGCAAAACCATCAACCCTGCTCCCTCCACAACATCCAAAAAGAAGGTTTCATCTGTTGAGGAGGAGCCCGTTGCCAAGAAGAGGAAAATCTCTTCTTCCAGCTCTGCTGCCAACCCTGCTAGCTCCCAAGTAAAGAAGAAAAAGAAGACTGATGCTCCTTCGACTCCTACCCCTATACCTGTTGAGACTGCTGAACCAGACCCTGCTCCACTTCGCTCTCGAAAACGTAAGTCCAAACGCATCGAACCTTCTGAACCTTTCATTCCATTTATTCCTCCTTCCTCTCCTATCTCTTCTTCATCTCCCTCTCTTACTTCTTCAACAGCCCTGGCTGCTGTTGGGGAGGAGCCTGCTGCTACCCCTTCTTCTCCTACTTCCTCATCAACCCCTGTTGTTATTGAGGAAGAGCCCATCTCTCCTGTTCCAAAGAAGAAGAAACGCAGGCTTCGAAAGAAGTTTGTGGTTTCAACACCCTCTTTTCCACCTTCTCTCACCCAAGATGCCATTCCTTCTCCACCCTCTTCTCCTAAACCGATCTCCACTATCCTTCCCAACTCCTCTTTAGCCATCATTCCTGCTCCCGCAACCTCTTCTCTTTTCTTCTCCATGCCCGAAAACTTCTCCTCTCTTAATCCTCACTTATCCATTCTTCTTTACCAAACTGTTTTCCTTCCAGAAATCTTCCCTCCCATATCCCACTACATTACCCCTATTTCCATCTCTGCTGATCTTTATCATATTCTATTTCCTTCCATCTCTTCTGCTACTCATTCTTTTCTCTTCAATCTCACCTCAATCTCTGATCTTCTTTACCCTCCTGTCTCTCCTCCAAATTTCATTCTTTTACCTGATTATCCTTTTCCCTCCTATCTTCTAGAAGCCTCTTCTTCCACTTCTACTTCGTCCAATGTCAGCGACTCAGACACCGACATTGAAATTGATCCTAAACCCTCTTCTCCTCCGACTACAGTCTCTGCTACTTACCAACCTGCTTCCTCTTCCTCCTCTCAAATCACTACTCCTCACCCTACTGAAACCTATATCTCAGTCAATCTTAACCCTTCTTCCCTTCCTTCAAACACTTCTGACCCTGCTCTTCTCAACCTCCTTCACACCAACAATGCCAACCTGGAACATCTCAACAACACAGTCTCCTCAATGGCCCAGCAGATCGAAGTGCTCAACTATGGCTTAAATGCCACTCATGCTACTATTTTTGATATTGGAAAAATTGTTGAGCAGCTGGTGAACGATATCGCTCAAGCTTTCACCACTCATCGGTTTCTCGTTCAAAACCAGCAGGCGTCTCTGATCGGCATGCTTCACTCTCAGCAGATAAGCATTCGTGGCCTCTTTGACGAGCTCAAGACTGACTTGGCGCGAGCTGGCATCAACAGACGAGAGGTTGCCGACTTCACTGCTGTTCGCCATGTCAAACGTGCCCATGAGCGAGCTGTTGTTGCTGAACAAAGGCGGGTTGTTGCCATCATGGAGGAGAGAGCTACACATTTTTTGAATCAATCTCTTATTGAAGAACAGAACAGACTGAGAGAGCACCTCAATGACAGAATCAGAATCTGGGTTGGTGACTACTTAGAACGTCGACGCACCCAACCACATCTATTCTGAACATGTTGGTATTCTGATCTATGTTTTTTGATTCAAACTCTGCTGTTTGAAAAACTTCTGCTGTTAAACAGCCTGTTTAATAACAGATGATTTATATGTTCTTCTAAGTTTAAATTGCTCTATCTTATCATGATCTGGTCTATTTAAACTTCGAGTTTAAATCTTTATATTTCATGTGCTTATTTCTAAAGATTTAAACTTTGCTTTACTTTGTACTTGATATCCTATTTTATCTTGTAAGTACTTAGTCTAGCTATCTCTCTACTAAGACTTCTGCTCTGAGAAGCATGTCTGCTCTTCTTAATAAAATTCTTTAAGACATGTTATTATCTCAGTGCATGATTCAAAGTCTGCTAGTAGCTGAGATGATGACATCAACCAAATAGGAGGAGATTGTTGACTCTCATAGGTTCTAGATTTGGTTGAGTCATCTTCTGATTCTATTGTACAGTGGCTAATAGGTCGTGCATCGATTAGTGTGGCAACTGTCTTAGAATCAAGGTTGCTTAGAACTGTTTAGTGTTAGTTTAGGCGCGGATAAGCAGGCTTCAACAGCAGCCTTGGAAGAACAACAGACTTTGAAGTCTGCTCAAGAGCGAAAAATCAAGACTAGCCAAAACATGGAATTATGTCACATAACGTCTAATTTAGATATTTCTTGGAATATCTAGTCAAAATATTTTCATCGGATTTCACTCCAAAGAAGTCAACTACATACTGACAACTGTCCAGTATGTCTCCTGAATCATGAAGTCTGAAGACATTACCTCTTTTGGCTAAGAAGACTTTCACATCTGCAACGCCTACAACCTGAAACCTTACTCTATTCGGGAATGTCTTCTCTGTACACACTGCATCTCTAATAATTGTGCCGCATACATCCTCCAAAGCGCCGAATTGCATTCAATGCAATAAAACGTTGGACACAGTCCCCTCTGCCTCAGTCCAACAGTCCAAAAGATCTCTCTGGTATTTATTCAAGTTTTGAAGATCTGAAAATATAACTCTTGCGCATTAAACATTCAAGCTTCATCTTCAACACTCAAGCATTCAAGAGATCAAAATGAAAAGAACTAACACTTCGCCAAACTTCCTGAAGCTGCAGATCTGCCAGTCTTTACTCCATTTCAGCTTCATCTAGTTTGCCTTTAAAAATTGTTCTTTATTTTAGCACGTGAGAAAACAATTAATCATTGATTGTTTCTCTCACCATTATACACTTGGTGGAAAACTCATTTGGTACATGATCCATTAGAGATCTTACTTATAAACCTTGTGGATAAACAAGTGCACTTTTTAAAATCCAAAGCTAACCACTTTGGTAGTGGACGTAGTACTATTCACAGTACGAACCACTTCTAAACTTTGTGTTCTGTCTGATCTGTTTCTATATTTATATTAACTGCTGCTACTTATCAAAGACCACTACTGAATCTGTGTTATACTTAAGCAGCCTACCAGTTAGTTCAGAACCACCTTAGTTTTCTGCTGCATTAACACTTCTAGTAAAATTCTTTTAAGAAATCATTCAGAAGTGTTTGGAAAAGTTTTTTATAAAAACACAACTAGGCTATTCAACCCCCCCCCCTTCTTGCCTAGATTGAGCCTACTTTGGGACCAACAGTAGTGTTTTAAAATGGTAAACTCTAGCTCAAAGAGTCTAGTTTTTGGAAATGTAAGATATGTGTCATTTGGATCAATGAGCAATTTTTGGTGAAGTTTGTATGATAGACATGCAGTACAGGCCACAACAGTAAATCGGATTTCTGACATGAACTTGAAGGGGATGTATTTTGATGAATAAAATTCCTAATGGAGTAATTTAAATATCTAAAGTATAGTATCAAGAGTCTAGTTTTAGACTAGGCAATAATCCACTCATTTGGAGTTGTGAGCAATTCATGGTTGAATTTACAAGTTGACTAAGTAGAATGAGTCGCAACAGAGAACCTGATTTTTAACATGAATTTGAGGTGACTGTATTTTGATGAATACAAGTCCAAATAGAGTACTTTAAAGTTCTAAATTATCATTCCAAGAGTCTAGTTTCTGAATATATAAAATTAATGACATTTGGAGTTGTGAGGAGTTAATGGTCGAATTTATAAGTTGACTGGGCAGAATAATCATAACAGAAAAACATATTATTAGCTTGATCTTGATATGATCATAGATTGATGAATACAAGTCCGAATGAAGTGATTTAAAAGGCTAAGTTATTGCTTAAAGAGTCTAGTTTTTGAATAAGTAAGATTCAGTACATTTTGATTTGAGAGGAATTTTTAATGTAATTAGGAAGATTGCTGCGCCGAGTGATTTGTAATATTTGAACTTGTTAAGGATTGATTCTCCATACTTGATGAATATGACTTATAAAGCATATAGTGTTTCTTGCCTTCAAGCATGTTCTACTATTATGTTGTTAACTTGCAATGAAATTTGGATTCCACTAATAGGTGGGATTATGAACTTGAATTGAACTAGGGTTTGATTTGATATTAATCAACTTAGGCTTATATCTTCTACTTGACTTATTGATACGTGAACTAGGGTTCCTAAATGGAGCGAGAACCTAGCTATGCCTTAAACAAGAACATAGAAGGGCTAGAAATGTATATAGCATTTATTCCCTATTTGGTTGGAATTGTAGTAAAGACTCAACGGAGTCGAGCTTAAGGAACAATTGAACCTCACGAGGATAGTGGTGTGATCCTACGACATTTATAATCCATTCAACTAGTCACTAGCTACTAGCTTTTGGAGCTTTGATTGATTTAAGTGTGCATGCTTGACACTTGTGATCTAGAGACTCAATTGAGCTCCTATTGTGGTTTTGTGATTATTGTAACAATGTACATAATCGTATGAGTTTAGTAGATCATTATATCTACTTGAGAATTGGCAAATAAACATCTACTTGTGCATTGCATGTAAGTCCAGCTGGCATTGTTTGATTTTATGTGTTGATGGTGGGACGATGCATCGTCTTCACGAGTTATGAGACTCGTGATTGCTATGTATCGCCGTACCGGAGACAATTCACACACCCTTCACTGTTGGCCACAGTGGGGAAGTTAGCCTATTGTCGTAACCAATAGAGCGCATGGATTATGCTAAATTGGCCCGAGTATCCCTCGGTATGTCGATGTATCAATCACATACATCTGACAGCACGAAACAGTTTAACGGTTGTGATTGCAGGAGCGACATAATGACAATGATTCGGTATCTTCTCTATCCCTTATGTGGCTTACTATGAGCACTTATGTAATAACAAAGTGTTAGTTGAACATGAGATCTAATTGACCGTGTTTATCTTGATTGTGTATTATTGAAATACTTGAGGTGTATATCTGTAAGTATACATACTTGTACATTATGATTCTATGAACGATTTGATATGTATATATTTAGATATACATACTTTTACTTGATGATTCTATGAAAGGCTTGATATGTATATATATAAATATGCACACTTATACTTAATGATTCTATGAACAGTTTGATTAGTATATATATAATTATATATACTTGCATATGATGTTTTTATGGGAATTTCGTTCTAATTCATTTGATTTGTGTTTGAACAGGGAATTACACCCAGGTTCATTTGGACGGTTTAGTAAGTAAGAAGAAATGACTATCTTGTGGAGTATCTAAACCATACGACGCCTCTTCATGGGTTTTTCTGTCATTTGTAAAATGACACCATGATTATTTTTATGTTACATAATTATATGTTACATATCTCTTGTAGTAGTGTACTGGGTCATTATGACTCATTCCATACTTTGTTTTCTAGTTGCAGTAAATTGGTAGCCGCGTTGAGGTCGAATAGATCGTGACTGTAGCAGAGCGCAGCTGATCAATAGATCGAGATTAGATCGTGTGGTTCATGCTAGTAGCAGCAGACATCCTCGAGTAGTAGCTTGTGGAGTCCTATTTCTTTTTAGCATCGTCACATATATTATGTACTTTGCTATTCTTGTGAGATCTATTTTGTAAAGTTATCTAGACTTTACGGTCGGGTAGATACTTGGGTATTTTTATTGTTTCTTCTTGGGCCGACGGGTTGTGTCGTGCCATTATTCGTGGTTTTAGTATTTATTTCAGTTGTCTCCCGAGCACGCAGTAGCTTTGGGGCATTTCTTTATTCTATCTGTTATAGTTGTTGGTTAACCCCGGTATGCTTTAGCTGTGGGTAATTGTTATCAGGTTGATTCTTTATTGAAACGCCGACCTGGAGTGCCGATGGTTTTTTTTCAGCGTCTGCATTGTTGCGGCACGCGAGTGTTGTTTTTCCCCCGTTGAGATATAATGTCTTTATTGGTTTCTTTAACTTCGGTTTCGAGCTTCATTGCTTGGGACTTCATTTCTTTATCGCTTTCGCATATTCGATTTTTGTAAACCCGTATTTTAGTACGGCATTATGTTCATGTTTAGAGCTTGTTAGCTCGACTGTTCAACTCGCACTACTGTTTAACAAGTGCTTGTCTTCTTCTTATGCAACTTTCAGCGGCACAACCTTGGGATTTCGTGTTGAAATCCGGGTCGGGGCATGACAGTGTCCGATCATGGAACTTAGTTTTCAGAAAAAATTACAAAGGCATGCGAGCAGATGCGTGTAAAGCACTAGTAGTCCTTTGTGGCATACCCTCCAGGAAATGGTCAGGCAGAGGCATCGAACAAACATGTTTTGCATGTCCTCAAAAGAAGTCTGGAGGATAAGGCTGGGAAATAGGTGGATGTATTACCATCGACCTTGTGGGCGATTAGAACATCGGTCAGGGGGCCTACGGGTGAAACACTTTTTTCCCTCGCATATGGTTCAGAAGCCATGGCACCAGTGGAGATGCATTTGCCAAACCACAAAGTATTCCATTATGATACACAAAATAACAAGGTAGCCCGGGTAGCCGATCTAGATCTTCTTGAGGAAAAGTGAGTAAAGTCTAGCGACCTATATAAGGATGGAAAATTATAACCAGCGAGCAAAAGCCCACCATGACAAGTGAGTTCGAGGTCGGTCTTTTGCTGTGGGTGATTAGGTCCTTTGAAAAATTAAGGCAACAGGCCATCAGGCAGAGTAGGGAAAGCTCTCTCCTAACTGGAAAGGTCCATTTCGAGTTATCAAAGTGGTTAGGGAAGGGACCTATATGTTGCGAACAGAGGAGGGCAGCGAGCTGAAGCATCCATGGCACGCTGACCATATGAAGAAATATTACCGTTAAGCAAGAGAATCAAGCAGACTGTGTGTTTTTATTCTACTCGTTTGTAAGATTGGTTCAATGACGGTCGTTTGAGAAATAAATGAGTTTGTTTTGGGTCTTCGTATTGAAATATCATCTGTTGTGTTTAGTTTTTATCTCGATTATACCTTTTTATCGAGCATGATATACCTTTGCTCGATTGAAAAGGTTGGTGTTCGAGTTTGGATCTTTGTTTTATCAAAGAACAAAATGGTGTGCTGAACCAGTTGAACTGGTATCCTTACTCACGAAAGTGAGCAGAAGTTGTGAACGCCACCTTGGATCTTAGCTTATGCTCAAGGTCTAAGCGATTAGTGAGTTGATTTTAATTTTTATCTAAAATCTAAGTGATTTCAGGTGAAACTTCAAGTGTATTAGCTAGATAAAACGAGCTGAAATACAAATGTTGAGAAGTTATTCAACTGAAACATGGTGATATTGTAATAAAATGAAAAATATTATGTATAAAATGAAAAATTGTTTGTCACAAGAAAGCACGTGCAAAGGCGCATAGGCCGAGAAAGAAAGCCTAATTGTTAGAGGGAATTTCCAAAGGCACAGTCTCAGGGGCATTGCTGGCAGTTTGCTCGATGACGACCATGTCACCATCATCCCCAACAGTGTGAGCAGCAATGGTCGCAACTTCCTGGGACTTGGCCATCCAAATTTGGGTCATTAAGTCCGTCACTGTAATCTCGGCGGCTTCAGGAGGTGTCCATACAGCCAGCCCCTTTTGTGAGTCAGACTATGCCAGGGAAGCCAACTCGTCTTCGATGTTGGGAGCCAGGGCGTGATCTGGACGAACAGAGGAGCAGAAGGGAGTATTGGTACCCCATTTAGCAAGTAACTCAGGGGGGATGTCCATCCCGCTGCATGCTATCTGCCTAAGGACATGGTGTACCTCTTGGAGATAAAAAGGGTACACTTCATCCTCGACGCAAGCGCTGAAGTCCGGTGAGTTTTTGTATTCGGCAATGATGGCTTGCCTCTGCTCCTCATTGGGTTTGGATAGCTCCTCCCTTAGCTTTCTCTCGTTCTCGGTTGCTTCAGTCTTGGCCTACTCCAGCTCGTTCACCACTGCTCTGAGCTCTTTCCTCACTGCCCCAATATTATTGATAGCAGCCTCCTCGGATTTTTCGGAGAAGTTGAGGTAAGCTTCCAGAGTTTTCTTCTCTTCCTCAAGCTTAGAGAGCTCAGTCACCTTGGCAGTTACAACTTCTTCACTCTACTTTAGCTCAGCTTGAAGAGTGTTGACTTGCTCTTCTAGCTTGTTCTTCTCAACGGTCAGCGAGCCGGAGGACTTCATGTTTTTAATGAGCCGGTCATATATCAGCTCAGTTTAAGTGGCCATCTGAAAATGAAAGATACAAGTTAAAAACAAGACATGAAAGGTTCATTCACTTTACAAGGCAAAGGGGGAAATAGTTACCTCAGCCATGCACATCCCGATCTCGCCAGCCAAGACCGAGCTAAAATGTTTAACACTCCTTTTTTGGAGGCTACTGTGGTGGAGCCTCTTCATTATGCCAAGCCCAACTGTGGTAGAGTGACCCCCACGTTTATTTGTATTGATGTTATGCAAATCAGGGACATCAGCCACCTCAGCGATCAGACTGACAGCTCACTCCAGAGTCTCGGCCATTTGAAAGTTTTCTTTGTGCCATGAAGGCACCCGGGACCCAGACACTTCAACCTGATCGCTCCTCTCTGTCCGCGCCCTGGTTCTCCTATCAATAGGAAGTTTGGTGGCAGGTAGCTTGGTTGAGGGTGCTTCAATGGTGGTCACAGGATTGGTCGGGATAGTAGCAGCTGGAACGGTGATGACAGGAACAGTAGTGGGGTCGGGAGTGGCAGGCCGACTTGGCTCAGCTCGTCCCCGACTCGCAGCAGGAATGGTGGGAAGGTTGGCAGGCTCTTGAGCGGCCAGTTGGGTATTTCTTCTCATAGAGCCTTTTTTCATGGCCTGTAGAAATTTGTTGGTATCCTCCAGTTGCCTCATATCTGCAAGTCAATTCATAAGGGAAATAATCATAAAAAGTTAGGGCATAAGAAAAATGCAAAATGCAAAATGCAGGCAAATAAAGTTAATATGTAGACCATTCAGTGAGAAGGCATGAGTACAACTGGTCGCAGCTCGTTCACAATCGTGACATTCACTAGGGAATCTCATCCCATGGCAGCTACCCCAGTATGGGTGGGGTTCTTTGTTTTCAAGAATGATTTGGGGTTCCACTCCTTCTACAGGCCAACTTAATGCACTGACCAGATGGAGAAGGGTGGGGTCCGATATAAGGGCCACCCAATCCAGAACCCAATCTTGCAACCTCGGCCTTCTCTCACACCGAGTAAGGTTTGGAATGCTTTGGCTATCTGGGGTTCACCAGCTCGGAAGGCATTTCTATCATACTTCAGGATTTCCATGCTATGTAAGTACGTTGTATAGGGCCATCCTACTTGAGATTCAATGAGCAAGGCCTTCCTATCCTAGGCTTCGACTTTATTGGGATCGTTGTTAAGAAGGTTGAAGTAGTTTGGGTTGGAGCGGCCCGTAATGAGCCCATTCTTCTTGTTTAGCGAAAATAAGAAAAACTTTCGAAATAATGTCATGTCGGGCTCAAACCCTGCAAGCAACGGTATATGCGACCAGAAATCTCACTGTGGTGAGGGCTAGGTCGCATGGGAGGGCGTTGTTGTAAAGGAGGAATTCGACGATGAAGGGATCTAAGGGAAGCCGTAAGGCGACCAGGAAAAAATCAAAGTAAAAGACCATACAGTCTCCCTGGAAGTTGTGCCCGTCTTTCTCTATGTCTAGGTCGAGGGCCTTCACTATATAATTTTTGGGATCAATGCCCATGGAGTAGAACCAAACAGACATGTATTCGTCACAGGCCAGATCATCCCATCTCATCGAGGTAGGTTCATCGACCACGTTTTTTTTCCTTTTTGGCTAGCAGCTCTATTCCTTTTTTTCCCGAGGAGCGCTTGTGCTTGGAGATTCAGAGTCTCCTTGTCAGCATACTCTTGCTGGTTTTCAACGTTAACGTTAGCATTATGATCTTCTACCTGCTCGTCTTCAGCACTTGCTTCATGTTCCTCACCAGGGGCGATCAGAGACCCCTGCTCGGGGAGTTTAGGTATGGAATCAGTGGTCAAGATCTCGTCTAGCTCGATTCCCTCAGAGCTACTAGATTCCACTTCGAAACTCTCTTCGCTTTCGGATGAAGCTCCATGGTTTTTCCATCTCTGAACCACTCTCGTCACAAGAAGACATCCTACAGGAATCAAGTAGCATACATTAGCTAATGTTCGTGAAGGCAATCATGAATGGGCAAGGAAAACCCTTGGTTAATGTTTATATTTCAAACTAGTAAACAGGGCACTAGTTCATAATTTCCTCGATTCCTACCTATATATGTGTTTGGTGTGATTCAAAACTCGAAAAATGCAGTCAAGTCGAATCAAAAAAATCTAGATGATAGTTTTATGGGGAACACTAGACATAAATCAAAAGAAATAAAATGAGATGGAAATGCATATGGAAATGAAAGAAGAGAGGCAATTAAAGGCAGAAGAATACGTGTCGTTTTGGGGAGATTTCTGAGTTTGAGCAAATTCTGGTCCAAGTTGCACTCTTGATTCTTCAATATGTACTGGCGATGTAAAAAACAATGGAGAACGAAAGGGTTGGATGTTTGTGAGTTTGAAGGAGTTATGAAAAGAATGAAATGGAAGGAACATATGTTTTTATAGGACAAGCGGAGGGAAAAAGAGGAAGAAAGGAATACCTGCAGACGAGACTTCTTGGACACACGGCACGGGGACTAAGGCACCACATTTAATGCCACCTCGGGAAAGATGCACACATGCAACCTAAAGACCCAAACGATGGCTACACTCAAGCGTCCCATCAATGCATCCCTGCTCCTACCTATTTTTCCCACCATCAAGCTTGCATGACCAATCTTTTTCATAATCAAAATGAACAAGTATTACAACGATCAAGCTTCCAAAAGGAGTCAAGATATTATGTTCCTCGCTCTGAGCACATATGCTCGCCTGACAAGAAGTATGGGACCATTGAACTGCCTGGCCCAAAGGGCCCAAGCTCTGGTCATGTGCCCAGCACGTTGTACCTATGGTCACTAGCAAATCACATGCATTACTCACGATCCAAGCTTAACTCATAAGCGAGCAGAGACAGATCCCTGGCTGCCTAGGTATAACAAGCGAGCAACCATCTACCTGAAGCCTGGGGGCCAAAAAACACAATGAGCAGGCAGAGAGGTCTTACCGGGCACACTCATCTTGTTTAGTTACACATTAACGACTGTCTTGAACGTGGGGAGTTATTGCCGGGTGATCTGCCCCCACGATCCGGACGTGGTTATAAATGTGCCCGCCTTTCATGACCCTGCACTAAATGTTCAATTTCTAGCCTTCAAGGTTGGCTATATAAACTCCTCGAAATAAAGAGGGAAGTTACACTAACATAAACTCTGGCTAAACTCTGTCAAATTGTATACTCAACTGTGTGATAACTGATTTTCACGCTGGAGAGCATTTGTAGGGAAAGCCCCTGCCCAGTTCACGTTTACCTTTGAATTGTTTGATAGGTTTGGGCTTTGAAGATACGTATATAATTGAAAGCCAAATATCCAGATTGTAAAGCCATTGTATCTACACATTTTGGATACATCAAAATTAATGAAGCTTCTTATTTATACTAAAATAAATAATACAATTATAAGAAAGAAACATACTCAGACATGAGATTGCCCATAAGATTAGACTACACATACTCATGCAAAAACTCATAAAAATAACGACCGAGAAGAAAAGAAATAGAAATTCATTATTTATATTTAGAGTTAGGTTGATATTAATTAAGTAATATATATATATATATATATATATATATATATATATATATATATATATATATATATAATCTATTGGTCCAGCCCGTTTCTAGAATCAATTTATTAGTATCAAAACTAGGACCGAACCAATTATCTAGTTCTATTAAAACTCATAATCGAAACCAAACCAATACATTAGTTCGGTCCATTTTTTATTGGTTTGGTGCGGTTTTTTTTTTTTTTTTTTGCTCATCCCTAGTTGAAATCCAATTTTACGATTCACAATTGTGGTGTTTGATTTCGCCGTGATTCCATGCTTCAATAAGTGATTCCATGCGTCCAAGTACAAAAATTAAATCAATATCCTAGGATTTCGCCAACCATGAAACATGGAATTTGGGGAAGAAGGCTTGTGGTTGGATTCAATTGCAAATTGTGATAAATTTTAGGTGTAAAAAAATTCATTTAGCACTTACCCAGTTGCACGTGGAGGCATCCAGAATTTCTTTAATTGTGTCCTTAAAAAAATTGACTGTGTGAAAATTTGAATCCGTAAGGAATTATTAGTGGAATTGGTCAAAATCAAGGGATTTGTTGTGTAAGATTATATATGAAAAATTTGGGTGGGGCTATTTGGACCTCCAAATCCTATGGGCATACCCTCTAAATCTCCAAACTTCCTATTTTATCCTTCTCCTATACACACCTCTCACTGTTCTTGCCCCTCCATGCAACCATCGTCTTCCTCCCACCTACCCTTCATCACTACCTCCTCCATCCTCCCTCCCTCAGCTACCATAGCCGCTAGCATCCCAACCTTCATCCCCCACTTTGGCCAAGACAAACACTCTCCCGACCCATCTCCCTCCTTTCTTCCTCTGTTTTTTTACTCAACTAAGTGTTGATTGGCTATGGTCGACCGGATAATTAGAAATTGAAAATAAAATAGAATATATATATATATATATATATATATAAAGAGAGAGAGAGAGAGAGAGAGAGAGAGAGAGAGAGAGAGGAGGGGATGACTTACCTTTTCTTTCCATGAATGCATATAAGAAATAAAGTAAGAATCTTTTGGCATTGCAAGCCCTAGGCTTAAGGAGCAAGAGGACGCGGGCAAGAGGCAGGACCGGCCCAACACTTTTAAAGGCCTAAAGTGAACTCTGAAATGAAGCCTTTTAAAAGTAAATAATAATAAATTTTATAAAATTATTATATTCTTATTTAAAGTTTATCTTTCGAGTTTTTTGGGGATGCAAAATCACTAGGAAGAGTTACAAATAATTTGCAACGAAAATAAAATATTTAATCCAAATCTTGGGAATAAATCAACGATTTTCTTTCAAATATTTCACCGTTGGTCAATTTTTGAATGTAAAGTGATGAAGAAAAGTGTGTTGAAGATTCATCCTTAGGAACATCTATATTAGTAACTCTAAAAGGACCTTTTTCTACTAATAAATCTCTCAAACTTGTATCAACATTTGCCCATTTACTTGGATCATATATATTTTTAGTTGTGGAGTATTTCTTCTCTATTTTTATTTTCGTTCATGTCTACATCATAAAGTTGTTCATTCAACGAGCAATCACTTGTATTTTCAACTTTCTTATTTATATTGAGAAATTTCTCGATTGCCCCTTTTTTGTGATTCATTTAAAGTTTCGACTTTTTTCTTCTTCTTTTTTTTAGTTTCAAATAACATGATTCAAAATTTTTAGTTGACATTTCTATAAGTTAAAATAAATAAATAAATATTTTTACAACATTAATAAAATTAAATGACTATAAAAATAGGCCTATTTTTTACACACACACACACACACATTTTTTAGGAGGCCTAAAGCCCTTGTTTCCTCTTCTTCCCCACTGGGGCGGCCCTGGCAAGAAAGAAAGGATGGGGTTTATATTTGTCTTGGTCGGAGTGGGGGATGAAGGCTAATTGCCAGTGGCTATGGCTGCTATGGGAGGGAGGGAAAAGGTGGATGCTGGGTGGAGGACGGTGGTTGCAAAGAGAGAAAGGGGGTACGAGTTCTTGAATGGGAGGGATTATAGGTGAATAGTAAAATAGGGAGTTTAGAGATTTTGGGGAGCTTCACCCAAAAAATTTCTCAACAATTGTTTTGGAACTTAATTAAAAAACAATTGGACACATATCATATTTCTGTAAAGTTGATATTTTAGGAAAATTACTCTTTTACTCCCTGAACTTTTTGACCTTACCAAATTGGTCCCTAATACAGTAAATGATTGTTGGGTATGGTTTGACTAAAGAAAGAAAATGATTATCAAGTAAATCATCAACTAGGGACGGGCTAACCACAACCTAATTTCCTCTCTTCACATCTTATTGCTCTCGACACCCCACTGCTCATCACTCTCTACACCCCACCTAAGTACCCATTTTACCATTATTTTTTTCCGTTCAACCCATTTAATTACCAACCTATCCCTTCCTACCAAATAATTTACAAACCCACCACTCCTTCCAAAATCGATCGCTCAACAGCTCTCCCTCCTTGTTTTGTGCATAACATAACAGCTTATCTCCTTTCCCCTTCGTTTTGGAAGAAGCGAACAACAACAAAACAACAACAAGATCTAAAAAACATGTCTCTCTCTCTCTCTCTATTTTGAAACCCATCAACTATAATGTCTTTAAGCTCAAACGTAAGTATGAATTTTCATCCTCCTCTTATATTTTAAAGTTTTATAATTATAAAATACATTATTTCTTAAAGAATTTTGTGTTTTAATACTAGTTTTAGGTCTAATAAAGTATCAATAACGATGTCTTCAAGTTGTTTGGGATGTGTAGAGAGAGGTCGGTTTGGACCTGGTTTGATGAACGCATCAAAGCGTGCTCATCCAACACTGGGCGAACATATCAAGCTGTGTTCTGTTGGTTTATACCCTAGAGACAAATCTATTTCTCCATGTATCATTATTTATTATGTATTGTTTGTTTATTCATAGCAATGTATCATAAAAGCCCTTAAAATAAATATGTTATTCTTAAATATCACTAATCGAGTATTATTATTAATAAGGGCAATAATAATACACAGAGACTAGTATGTGTTGAGACTTATATAGTTGATATCAATCTACACATGGGTGTGTGTTAGGTGTAACGACGTACTGGATTGACCCGCATGAGAATGATATGTGGATCGTCACGTGATTTCCATAAGCGATTCTCATAGTGACAAATGTGTTTGTTGTCCTTTGACTTGAAGTCGTTATATACCCTAGATGAGGAGTTGTATATTTTGATACCGATAAACGTAATTCTATAATAAGGTGATTATAAAGTCAGATATTGGATATGCCACGAATCATACTGAGGAATATGAACGATGTAGATATAATTTGTCTTTCCTACATAACATGAGTATAATATTTATGAGCCCCTTGATGAGTGAGACTTAAGTAAATGCATGGCCGTGCTCAAATAAATCAATATGAGATATTGAGTTTATTTGTTTATCATATAAGTCTACTCGGAGATCAAGAAACCAAGATAAAACTATAACAATGATGACACGTTCCATGCCTTGTGTTCAATTAAATATTATGACAAAAGGACAAGAATTATTTTGGTCTCAATCAGTTATTTGTAATCACTGATAATTCCTTTTACTTTGGTAACAATAATGTATTGCTAGATGCCGCTGATTGTTTATAATGAATTATATATTTGATGTAATAATTAATTATTGCCAACGTAATTTAGGAACTTATTGGGTCACATACTTAGAATGAATTGGATTGGAATTTATTTGGGTCATTAATTGGATTAATGGGCTCAAATAAAATAAACTAATGATGTCAAAACATAGTCATAGTTAGACTATGACTAGGTTCGACGCTACTTTCTCATCACTTTAAATAGGGAGTCTTTTGATGGTCAAAAGAGATCAACACAAAATGAATTTATGGTTTGGTGAAACACTAAATTCATAGGGATAAAAGTTAGGGATTAGTTCTTCGTTAGACGAAGGGTTTCCTACTTTGATTCAACAATTGTGTAACACATAATTGTTAGATTAATCCTATCAAATCCATTCGTGTAGATACCATAAAGAAGCCGCACAAATCGTTTGTTGTGGTGATCGTGATTCAAACGTGATTCTATTGAAGATTGATCGTTCTAATATTCGGGTATGTATCATAAATCTAATTTATATTAATTCGCATGGATCTTGGGATTGTTTTTTTGAAATTAAAGTTTTGTTATTCCGCTTTACTAATTTCGATTAAAACCCAACATGTTCATCCAGTACTGGCCGAACACACCTTTATGAGTTCATTCAACATTGGCCGAACGCAACTTAATGTGTTAATCCGACACTGATCGGACACATCAAAGTTTGTTAATCCAGTATTGGCCGAACACACCTGAATGTGTTCATCCAGTTCTAGATGAACAATGTTGTATTCAATCAATTAATAAGGTTTTGTTTGATGTTTATAAGAAGAGTCATCAAAAAAATGTATGAAAGGAAAAAAAGAAGACTAACTGTATCAGCTATAAAAGAAATGGAACTTTCACATCAACATGCATCAAACACGTCAACAGGCAACAACAGAACCACTTGTCGAATATCAGCGATTTGAGGAGCATGAGCAGTTTGAGGAGCATGAACAGTTTAAGGAACATATATTTGAGGAGGAGGAGAAGCAAGAGCAGGAGTATGAGCCTGAACCTATTAAGGATGAGCAGCAAAATGGGCAGTTTGAGTAGCATTTTGAGCCTCAAGTTGAGTCCCAATTTCCCGGTAGTCCCTGTGATACTTCGTTGTTGACTTCTTATGAGACTCACGCAGCATCATTTATTTGGGCTGGTAATAAAGATCGAGGAATTCTAAAATGCCACAATCACACATTGAAACTGCATAATTGGGTCATTCCGGATGACAACACTTCGAACCCGTTTTGGGCTATTGTGAGGGGTAGTGGGCTACATCGACTAAGGCATATATGCTATGTTAATGTGAATAAGGTCTTAGTTTCCACGTTCGTGGAGCAGAGGCATCCAGAGACTAACACTTTCCATATGCCTTTTGGGGAGATAACCATTACTTTGGATGATGTTTTTGTCTTTTCGGCCTTCCGGTCATAGGTGTTCCATTATCTTCTGTTAAGAAGATCGATGCCACATATGTTAGTAACATGTTGGGAGTCACTCGATGAGGTTTATGAGGGAATAAGAACTTAGTGGGGGGGGGCTTCGATGACATTGTAGCTGCTACGCGTGAGGTTTAATGACGATGTCACGTCTGAGGATCCATTTAGGATCCATTTAGGGTGGGTTGTGCAGCGAGGGCTTACTTATTATTGGTCTTGGGTTGAACGATATTTGTTGATAAGAGCAAAACCTGAGTACCTAAAACATATTTAGAATGACTTGTGGATTTCGAAAATCTGGATGGTTATGTGTAGGGAGCTTCCACTCTCGCATATTTATATAAACAGCTACGACAAGCATCTAGGTATAACACGAAACACATAGTTGGATCGATGACGTTACTGGATGTAATAATTATAGTTAATTTCATTATTATGTTGTGTATTTACTATTAATATCACATGTTTAATTTGATACGTTAATTTGACAATATGTATGTTTTATTGCATTTGGGCGTGAAAAGACATTATTCGTCCCCATAACTTCTCTAAGCTCCTTGTAAGGTATTTTTCCACATTGTGATTCTATTTATGGTTGAGTTTGAGAGAAATTTTTGAATTTGTGTTTTTGAACGAGGAACGAGGAACGAGGAACGAGGAACGAGGAACGAGGAACGAGGAAGGAGGAAGGAGGAAGGAGGAAGAAGGAATATGGAGAATAATGAGTATGTATAAATTTTGGGTTGGGGTGTAAATAGAATTAATGAGTGCTATTATGGGGTGTATGAAGTATTGTTTGTCTTTTTGTATAAGAGTATTATTGTCATTAGAATATGGTGTAGAGAGTATTTTATGTTGTGTATTTAATAAAATAGTTTATTATGTCTTTTCACTCAATGAAATTTTTGTAACATTTTTAATTGAGCTGTAAAGAGAGGAAATTGAGGTGTGGTTAGCCCGCCTCTAAAAGTAATTGAATGTTGAATCTCATTAATTTAAGGTTTTGTTTGGTGTAGTGTTTTGAAAACACAACTTTTTAAAAACGCAATGTTTTTATAATACAATATTTTCAAAACGTAATTTTTTTCTTATAAATACGTTTAAGAAACTATTTCAAAAATGTTATTTTCATAAACAAAGTAGTTGTAAACGCAACATATTTTTAAAACACTGCACATTTTTAAAACACTACATTGAAATTTTTTTAAAGAGAAAATACTACGTTTTTGACCAGCGTTTTAGTCAAAACGCTCCACCAAACAAGCATTAAATTGGATTTTTATTTGCTAATTATAGTAACTCGATCGTTTTGATCCCATTTTGGGGTTAATTATGAAAAGTCGTTCAGAGTTATGGGGTGAAATGAAATTTATGGTAACGCAAAATCAAAGTAAATTTGAATCTTGTTCAATCAAGATATTTGGGGTAAAGGAAATTGAGGAGACAATGCTACTTAATGGCCCTAATGGGGCGACTTCAATGAATACGATAAGTCCTCGGGAAAAGCGGCAACAGCAAGGGCAACGGCAACGGCAACTCGTAGTCGTGGGTATCAAGGATGACGTTAGTAGACGGAAAAAGCCCACGGTCTCAGTCCCTGGAACCAGTACTGTGCGGTTGGGAACAACCGTCATGGTCTCAACAGCGGCAGCGGCGGTGATGTTGTTATCGGTATTCAACTCCTCCAATGCGGTTGAGGTCGAAATCAAGCAGCAGCAGCAAGAAGCGACACTTTCAAACATACCACAGATGCTGTCTGGCGAGTGCGTTTCGGCACAGGGACAGCAGCAGGATTGCAGGAAGGCAAGAATCCAAAGACCCAAGTCCAAGAAAGCCGAGTCTTGTACAATCAAGTGCGTTGGCACTTGCATCCGTGGCGGCGTTGGCTCTCCCGGTGAAGGGCCTCTTAACATCAGAAGGTATTTGCAGTTAACTTCCTTATCTCGCAATTTTTTTTTGAAATTTGACCAAAATTTTATAAAAAATTACCAATCCTTATGAAACTTAAAATTGTTATTGATAATATTTGTACGTAAATAGTAGATTGTTATTGTGATAGAATTGGAACAACCAAAGATAATGTGTCTGTCTCGCGTTCTCATTGAAAGTCACCGAATAAATAATGCAAACCGATTCCACAGTTTCCTACTTTACATGCATTAGGAAACCTACTACAAGAAGGAATCCCACCACCTTACCATTGCAGACCACTTCCGAACGGCTTTTGCTTCAAACTGTAAACTCTTAGCCTTGAGGAGAACAGAGGAGTAAATAGAGAGATGGGATCCATGATCTGTGGACCCATCCCACAAGAAATTTCTCTCCAATTTTTCAAGTCTGTTCCGGACCCAAGCGGGCAGCACAAAAAGTGTCAAGAAATATGTAGGAAGACCAAAAGGAGTGTTTTTGACTAGCTTAAGCCTTCCCCCCTTCTCCGCTCAAACCTTTTGATGACCGTGTTCCACATCTTTTACTCTTGAACTTGGCTCCTAAAGGCAAACCAAGATACACTGCCGGGAGTCTACCAACCTTGCACACAAAAATTGGCCAAGAAATTCAAAATTTCCACATCTCTAACCGGAATAATCTCGCTCTTTGAAATGTTAATTCGTAATCCCGAAACTGCCTGAAAAAAGAGCAACACAAGACGAAGATATCCCAACTCATCAGGCTCAACCCCACAAAAGACAAGAGTGTCGTCTCTGAATAGAAGATGGGACAGTGTAGACCCCTTCCCCTACTCTTTTCCTCGCTAAACCCATTTATAAATCCACCCAGCACGGCTCTATACAACATCTTGCTTAAGTCTTTTTTTTTTGATAAGTAAGGTAAAGTATTATAAACAAGCGCCAAATGAGGTGACGCGTCCTTGTACACTGCAAGATAAAAAATATTCTAAACAAAATAACTGTCATTCTATCTACAAAAGGATCTTCAGAATTAGAATCGACTATGTAGCACCAGGAGAGAAGGAAGTTCTTCTTTATACCATCAATATCTGATTCGACATTCTCAAAAACCCTCCTGTTTCTCTCTTTCCAAATGGTCCACCACACTGCTGCAGGAGCAAAGTCGGAGTACATGCTCTTCCTCCTCCTTTTGGCTAGTGAACATCCTCTTATCAACTCAATAACAGACTTGGGCATAGCCCAAGAAACTCCGGCACATAGGAAGAGGAAATTCCATAACTCCCTCACAATGGGACAATGCAATAACAGTAACAAGTGGTTCACATTCTCCTCCTTAGTCTTACACATATAACACCGATTGACATATATCATACCACGAGATCTCAAATTCTCCCCGGTCAAAATAGCTCCCTTAGCTGCCTCCCAAGCAAAAAAAGCCACCCTGTTAGGGATTTTAGCTTTCCAAGTATCTTTCCATGGGAACGAGATTCTGTCTCTACCATTCAGCTTTGAATAAAAGGATTTAACAGAGAATGTTCTGTTGTTAGCTCCCTCCCACACCACTTTATCTTCACTCGACCCTTGCCTTTTAAATCTGTGAAGCAGACCCAAAAACTGTGCAGTTTCTTCGATCTCCCAATCATGGAAATTTCGGCCAAAAATAGGGCTCCATAGGTCTGCTCCCCCATGATTAACTAAGAGGGCATTCACTAGTTCATCTCTATGAACCGTGATGTTATATAATCTAGAAAACTGAATCTGCAAAGAAGTATCCCCAAACCAAGTGTCTTTCACCTTACTTGATTTCCCAGACCAACCTCAAACTTGATGAATGTGCTAAAAGCCTCCCAACCTCTCAGGGACATGACTTCACGAGGGAACCACAGGTGATTGCTCATGCCATATTTACTCATCACTAACCTTCTCCACAACGCTCTTTATCAACTACATACTTCCATAACCACTTACCCAGAAGCGCCTAATTAAAGAATTTGAGGTTTTTGACTCCTAATCCCCCTACCTCCTTGCTGGAACAGACAAATTCCCAGCCGACTAAATGGAATTTCCTCTTCTCCTCAACTCCTTCCCAAAGGAAATCTCTTTCCAGCGTCTCGATTCTCATTAGAAAGAGTACTTTTTTTTTGATAAGTAATAATTAAAAAAAAGCATCAAAACAGGTGATGCGGCCTTTGTACACTAGGAGTATACTTTACCAAAAGAATTAGCCAATATCTATATTTACAAAATCTACAATAGAAGTGTTAGGGCTGGGAGTGGAATGATCTGCCTCGGAACACCAAAAATGAAGTGTGCGAACCAACAAATTATTCAGATCCGGGACTAACATTTCCTCGTTATCAATGGTCCTATGGTTTCTTTCCCTCCATAGAATCCAACACGCTCCCAAAACAGCTATCTCCCATAAACGGTATCTCCTATTCTTGTACCCAATAGATCAACCCCTAACGTGGTCAATAATCAACCTCTCGGCATGACCCAAGTCATCTTGAACACGCCCAACACAAAAATTCCATAACTCAACAGCCGTGGAGGAGGAGCAGATGGTTCACACTCTCCTCACTAGGCTTACAAAAATAACACCTATTGACAAAAACCATGCGACTTTTCCGCAAATTGTCCCCGGTTAGGATAGCTTCATGAGTCACTTACCACATGAAAAATGCACTCTCTTAGGGGCTTGAGAGTTAAATACTGCTCTCCAAGGGAAGGAAGTTCTACCACAATTGAGAAGCTTGAGGTAATACGATTTGACTGAAAAAAGAGGACCCCCTGTACCTTTCCAGACCACCTTATCCGCCAACCTGTCTGTATTCTGCTCTTGAAGCCTCACTAAGAGTTGCACAATTGACTCAATCTCCCAATCATGAAAATTTCTTCCGAATGTGGGATTCCAAATAGGTGTACCATCCACCGCAGACAATACATAACTAACTCTACAATCCTTATCTGTGGAGACCTCGAATAAGTTATGGAACACCACCCTCAAACACGTATCTCCGCACCACCTATCTTCCCAAAATCTCACAAAGACCCTATTGCCAACCTCAAAGGCAATCAATCTCTCAAAAGAAGTCCACCCTTTCTTGATGCCTCTCCACACTCCCACCCCAAAAGTAGAATTGACCGCACTTGGGAACCAGCGGTGATCCCTTGACCCATACTTACAAACCATCACTTGTCTCCAAAAAACCTCCTTATCTGTAAGATACCTCCACAACCATTTCCCAGCAAAGCCTTGTTAAAGAATTTGAGTTTTTTGATGTTCAGACCTCCCACTTGAACCCTACTTGAACCCTGGAACAAACTTTCTCCCAGTTCACTAAATGAAACTTAAAGCCAGAAGGCTGTGCTTCCCACAAGAAATCTCTTTCCAACTTCTCTAGTCTTTGCCTTATTGTGGCAGGAATCACAAAGAGCGATATCATTTTTTCTACAACCGAATTCCATGCGTTAACATTTTTGAAAGAAGAACCTAAAGGCATACCCAGATAAGTCGTGGGGAGACTAGAAGATCGGCATCCAAAGAATGAAGCTAAACTCTCCACATTATCCACTCTACCTATAGGGATTAACTCGCACTTCGATACATTTGTCTTCTTCCCCGACATTGCTTGGATGAATAAGAGGATTAAACAAAGATAACCCAACTGAGACTGATCAGAATACCAAGGTATCATCGGCCAACAGCAGGTGGGAAACTGAAACCCCCCTTCCTGGACCATTTCCCACCTCAAAACCCCTAATAAAACCTCTTGGCTTATCGATAAGTCGACTGAGAGCCTCCATGACCATAATGAACAGAAAGGGAGAAAGGGGGTCCCCTTGACGAAGACCTCTCGCGCTCGAAATAAAACCTTCAGGCTCCCCATTGATCAGAATAGAGTCTGATCGTAGAAATGCTGAAAAAAACCACTTCCTCCATTTCTCTCCAAACCCCATTTTGTTGAGAAGATAAATCAGAAAGTCCCATCTAACGTGATCATATGCCTTCTCCACATCTAGCTTGCACAATACCCCTGGAATCCCACTTTTCACCCTCACATCCACCAACTCATTAGCTGTCAGAGCTGGGTCCAAAATCTGGCGGTCTCCCACAAAGGCGTGCTGCGAATAGGTCTGGACGACCGATAACCTGTTTCAATCTGGACGACAAGACCTTCGAAATCAGCTTGTAGATACTACCAATGAGACTAATAGGTCCGAAGTCCTTCAACTCCTCTGCTCTTTTTCTTATTGGGATGAGAGCAATAAATGAAGAATTCAGACCTGACCTGAGATGGGCTCATATTATGGTACAATTCGGCGAGGATTTGCCGGCCTGCATTCGGTTACGGGTGGGGGGAAGTGTGTTTTCCATTCCTATCTGGGCTGAAACAGCGGTGTTCTACCACCCAGGTAGTGACGATAGAAGTGAGAGTTTCCCGATGAATACGAGAGGAGGGAGAGGTAGTGTTCCTAACGCGCGAAGTGGGGTGGGGGAAGGTAGCAGGTTCCTGTCGATGACGTAACGTCAGACAAGTGCATAAAAGGCTGGGGAAAAACAAAGGTTGCAGACAATTTGAATTTTAAACGTAGTAATCAAAATGGTGGCATTGGAAGCAGGGTCGGTTCTCAAGATTATTTAGTTTTCTATAAGATGAATTGGGCTGGGCTTGATAAAGGGAACCAGAAGTGGAATACAGGCCCAAGGCAGAATTATAAGCCCACGAAAGGCATTTGGGTGATGCTTAGTCAAGTGAATAATGAGAAAGGGAAGGGCCAGGCAGTTGGGCCCAACTTTGAGGGGGAAGCTGGACCTTCTAACAGTTCTCCGCATAAAGGGGCTTGTGTCAATTGGGTTGTTGATCTGGGGCCTGGGTTCAGTGAGTGTTGGTGTTTTTATTAATGAACTGGATCCGTCCAATATCCAAGTTCAATCCACAACAGCTCAGGTCGACTCCTTTGACAATACGGACAATGAGATGGGTCGAGGACTCAATAGCTTTCAAAATGGGATCGATAAGAAGTCAACTGGGCAGAAGTGTTTGGACAAACAAAACAACCAGAACGGAGAAGTTAAAGTTACGACTGGGTAAATTCCGGAGTTGTTTGAAGGTACTGATGGAGTGTTTTTTGACAACCGAGGTAGAAGGATCTTTATCATTGACGAAAATCTGGTACAGAGGATTCGCAACAGGGAAAGAGCCCTAACAGTCACAGAACTCAATGGTAGAGAAGAGACTCAGGAAGTGGGTTCTAATCACAGGGATGAACCCATGGAGAACTCGAAGGAGCATGTGTGTCCGGAGAAGCCACAGTAACCTTCTCAATCTGATACTGTTGTCGGGTCGCCTGGTGTTATGGGTGTGGACACGGATGAGGCTGTGTATTGCAGTCCTTTGTTGGTGGTCAGACCAGAAGGTTTTTGAGCTGCTGACTGAAGGGGAGACTAACAAAGATATTTCAGTTTGGGTGAGTAGGAGAGCGAAAAGTTTAGGGAAATATTTGGATGTCTCTTGTAAAGGTTATGAAGATAGATTTGTGGATTTATTAATGGAACTTGAGAAGGGGCGTCTATCAGTAAGAAACAAGGTGGGAAACAGTCGTCTTAAGAACTGGGATGGGGTAAGCAGGGAGCTCAAAAACCTACGGTGCAGTATTAATTTTGATGGGGCAGCAGGTAAGGTAGGCGAAGGGGCTGGTAAACAAAAGGTAGGTATGGATATAAATCTGATTTGTTGGAATGTGTGGGGATTGAATAATCATAGGAAGAGGCAGGTTGTTAAAGAAGCTCTTAGACGGTGGAAACCATCGGTAGTCTGCTTACAAGAGACTAAAATGGGTCGTATGGATAGAAGGTTGGTGGAAAGTATAGGAGGTTGCCATTCGATGGACTGGGTTCATCTTGATGCAGTTGGGGCAGCGGGAGGCATTCTTGTTATGTGGGATAGAAGAGTTGTCTTAGTTGAGGATCATGTGAAGGGAGAATGTTTAGTTTCGTGTCTCTTTAAGTGGGTGGCAGATGGCTCTTCATGGGTGTTTTCTGCAGTTTATGGTCCATGTTCTGATGTTCGCCAGGCAGGTTTGTGGACAGAGCTGGCTTCTGTAAGACATAAGTGGAATTTGCCTTGGTGCGTAGGGGGTGATTTTAATGTGATCTGTTTCCCTCAGGAGAGGCTCAGAGGGCATTTGATTTCCCAGGCTATGGTGGATTTCAACGATTTCATTAATGATATGGAACTGGTGGACTTGCCACTTGAGGGGAATGCCTTCACATGGTTTAGAGAGGGGGATAGTGCTCTAGGCTTGATAGGTTCCTTCTTAGCTTTGATTGGGAGGAGGTGGTAGGCATTTTTAATCCGAGGACTCTCCCGAGGATCATATCATCATTCCCCCATTGTGCTTCAGTATGGGGGTCTTGCTAGGAGGAAAATCCCTTTTAGGTTTAAAAATATGTGGTTGAAAGCTCCAGGTTTCAAGGATTGGGTCAAGGGAAAATGGGACTCTTACGTTGTGGTTGGTAAACCGTGTTTTAGAGTGGCTATGAAGCTGAAACTACTCAAAGAGGACCTTAAAGTCTGTGGAGAGGTATTTGGGAATATTGAGGTTAAAATTAAAGAGGCTATGAAGAAAGTGCGAAGTCTGGATGAAAAGGAGGAGCCAACGTGAGGAAATTAAGGCGGAAATTAATAGACCGTTAATTAGTGAAGAAATCTGCTGGAGGCAAAAGTCCATGGTCTTGTGGCTGTGTGAAGGCGATAAGAACACGAGATTCTTCCATCGGATGGCCAATGCGCATAAAAACTTTAATCAGATTAACAGGTTGAAGATAGAAGGTAATGTGACGGAAGATTTGATTCAAATCAGAAAAAGTATAGTAGACTTCTATAAAAATCTTTTTGCGGAAGACATAGGAGGGGAAGTGGTGATAGATGGGATAGCTTTCAAGACCCTTAATGAGGAAGACATCAGACGTCTAGAACAACCTTACAGAAAAGGAAGTGGTGGAAGCTTTGGGGAGCTTGAAAGGGGATAAATCCCCGGGTTCCACCGCCACAAAACCCCCACAAAGCTGTCCAACTCTATTGAAAACTTCCTTCCCCCACAAATGGAGGGGGAGACGTAAAACCCTAATCCAAGTAACACTCGGTTTTCGTCCCTCTATGTGGCAACATCCAGTCGGACTCCATTTATCAAGGACCATCGGAGCTTGATATAGAACAACCAATCTCTCTCATTTAAGATGCGGCTAGCTTCTTACCTGGAGGGGAATTCAAACAGAAAGTAAGATTCGCTCAGAACCTTCACTTCTACTCCCCCTGGGGTCTTCCATTTAGCATTTACCCATCTCTGGACTTCATCACTAGTCGGAGTACACCCACCCAACCTACAAGACACATTTTCAAAAGCTCCAAGTTACCCCTGCAAGAATTCTCGTCTATAACAAGATCAACTTTAGTGCCCACTCCTCTGTTCGAAATGACTAGCTCTAAGTCTGGCCAAGGGGTAATGTCAGCCACTTCTCTGTACGATTTCTTTGGTTTCTCCATAACGAGCTTAGCCAGTGTGAACCTTTTAATCTTGCTTGCCACCATGTCCCATCCTCCATCATTGACCACTGCTGGGATAAAGATCTTCGAAGGACTACCACGCCCTTTGGCCGAGATGCACCAATAGAAGCCTTGCGTATTCCATTCCTTTGCCACCATAACCTCATGCCATTTCCCTGATCTTTTCTTCCAAAACACCTCTCTACTTGCTGAGGCCTTAATCATCCAGTCACACATCCACACGACTTCATCAAGAGATAAAACGACTACATGGACTCTGCCTTTGCTTCGCTCTAACTACTGAAAACTGGCTCCATTCTTACCTTGGTCGCAGATCACGTCAAATGATTTCCTTCCCGCCTGAAAATAAGTGACCACATCCTCCTCCCTTGGTCGATCCATACTTAGTGATTTTCTCACAAAAAAAATTCAGTGCTAACTTTGGGTGCTAATATGAGTTTGTTAAAGGCTTCCATCACAATGATAAATAAAAACGGGGAGAGAGGATCTCTCTGATGCAAACCCTTCGGGCTTGCAAAAAAGTCGGCAGGCCTTTCACCAACATCGAATATCGGACTGTCGAGATACAAAAGAGAATCCACTTCCGCCACTTAAGACCGAAACTCATCCTTTCCGGCTAGCACAAAAGAATTTCCCAATTCACGTGATATAAGCCTTTACAATGTCGAACTTACTCAACAAACCAGGATCTCCACTTTTTAACCGAGCATCAACAACCTCGTTCGCTAAAAAAGACGCATCCAAAATTTGTTGATCCCCCACGAAAGCATGTTGGTTCACTGAAATGATTTTACCGAGCACCTTCCTTAATCGCAAAGATAAAATTTTCGCGATTTATTTGTAAACTCCTCCCACTAACCTGATGGGTCTATAATCATTCAAATCCCTCGCTCCTTTCTTCTTGGGAATTAGTGCAGTAAGGGAAGCATTAAGGCTTCTCTCAAAGCACATATTCTCATGAAATCCGTGAAACACCCTCATAATATCCTCCTTAATAATCCCCTAACAATGCTTAAAGAAAGCCATGGAAAAACCATTAGGACCCGGAGCTTGGTCTCCTCCGCTCATGCCTCGAAGGGCTGCTACAATCTCCTTTTCTGAAAAAGGAAGCTCCAGAATTTCGCTATCTTCCACATCCAGAGGTGGAAAAAGGTGCTGTCAAGCGTAGGCTGCCAATCATCCGATTCAGAAAATAGCCGATGATAGAACCCCACAATGCCAATCCTTAATATCCTTGCTTTCCAAACATAGAACTCCATCAATTCCCCCAGTAGGACTGATTGGCCAAAATTCCTTCAACTTTTCTGCTCCCTTTTTCTTTGGAATGAGAGCATTAAAGGAATCATTAAGGGTTTTTCAAAACCTTTTTTTATATTAAAAAGGGTGTTCTTCGAGGAGGTAGGTTTTGAAAAAACCCTTAATCTCATCCCAATATCGCTTAAAGAAGGCTAAAGACAATGTGTGAGGGGCTGGGGCTTTATCTCCTCTCAAACTTCGGAAAGTTGCGATTACGTCTTTGGACAAGGGCTGTTCTAACAAATCCGTATCTTCCTGCGGTAAAATTTTAAAACGAATACCATCCATTTCCATGCTCCATCCCCCACCTGTCGAGAAGAGCTCGTGGTAAAAGTCTACTATCCCTTGGTTAATTTGTGTTGGATCTTCTGTCACAATATCGTTTATGTTTAACCTTTTACTCTGGTTATAACTTTTGTAAAACTAGCCATCCGATGGAAGAACCTAGTATTCTTGTCCCCTTCCCGAAGCTCAAAACACGGGATTTCTATCTCCAATATATTTCTTCACTAATCAAAAGACTCATGATCTCGAGCTTCAACTCTTGACGATTAGCGTCTTCATCATCCCCAGGCCTCCCACCCTTTCCAATTTATCAACCATTTAATTTCTCCGAGGATATTTTAGTTCTAGTGTCCATCTTCCTAAAATTCTCCCAGTTCCACACTTTGAAATCCTCTTTGAGCATTTTCCAATTTTTGTACTAGCCTGCAACACGGCTTCCCGTCAACCACGTAAGAATCCCATTTCGATTTCATCCATTCCACAAAATCCGGTTCCTCAAGCCACATATTTTCAAATCTAAACGGGATTTCCCTCCCAACTAGCCCTCTACACTCGATCAAAATACGAGCATGATCAGAGATCACCTTTGGAAGGCAACTCTGAGTAAACTCATGAACCTGCCCCTTCCAATCTGAAGACAAAAGGAATCTATCAATCCTTGACATTGATGTCTTTCCCCATCTTTGAACCACGTGAAGGTGCTTCCAACTAAGGGCAAATCCTCCAATTCCACCTCGATAAAATCATTAAATTCCACCATCGCTTGTGTAAACACTTGCGAACCAGCACGCTCTTGAGGAAAGCGAATCATGTTGAAGGCCCCCCACAAGACACATACGAGGTTGGACGATATACCCTTGAAAACACCCATGTGAAGCCATCCACACCCCCCCGCAACCCTAGCAGCCCAAGGAGAACCTAATCGACTCATTAGCCCCCCCCACACCCACACACACTCACACTATACCATTAGCTTCTTTAACTACCTATCTTTTTCTATAATCATTCAACTTCCACATTCCTACTCAAAAAATTCAGATCCATGAAAATGACACTTATTAAAAAGCATTCGGATTCCTAGCTCCCTCACCCACCTTACTTGATGCCCCATCAAAAATTTATACTCTAGCCCAAATTATTTAATTCCTGATTGGCTCTTTCTCGAGTCTTGCTTCGATGGTTGCCTTCCTTGATCCTACTTGAATTTCAGGCCTTCTCAATTTCCAGAAGCAACTCTACAATTTTATCTTCAAACCCCTTATGGCCCATTCCTTCTATCTCCTTTGATCCCATTAAGCTGGCTTGCATAATTTTAGACTCTCCGTGAACGACACCGTTCGTTGCAGCAGATTTAAAATTCAAATCCCTGTCCCACCCATGTGCCTCTGATATGCCTGGTGTTATCAATTTGCGCTCCTCTCCTGTGATGTGTGTGATGTGGTCTGATGTACACTTGCCTAGAGAGCGCGTGCTTTAGCCCGCTCTTCCTGCCAAGCATTTTTCCAAGAATGTTCGGAGTTTCCGCATACGAAACTTCCTCGATGAAGTCTGTTTCCGACCCTTTCGGAGATACTTGGTCTTCAACTATAAGTTTGGCCATGGAGGAATCTTTGCCGCCTTTTGCATACGATCTAACCGGTCCCATGCCTCAACTACCACCGGAAAGCAAGAAGCCCGAATTCCGTCTTCTCACCATGTCAAATGTTTTCCTCCCCGCTTGAAAAATCACTTGGTCCATTTCCAACCTTCTCACCACATCAAATGTTGAGCCATCCATGGAACAAATTGATTTCTAAAGAGAGATGCTAGTCATTGAATAAAATTAGGCCGAGTGAAATGAGAAGTCCATCGAGAGTGTTATGTGATCTATGTACTCCGGTTAAGCTTAAAGGAAAGTCTTCTATGTCATCCATTAGACCTCCACTAATTTAGGAGTGGAATGTTAGGCAACTAAGAAATTACATGTTAACAAGATGAGTGTAGCTGAATGTGAATATTAAGATGGATATGTGGTGAAACGAAGATTAGAAGGTTAGTAATGAGTGTGTGGGGGGGGTAGTATATGGTCTCAGTGGGAGCACTTGAATGCTTTCGGGATAGCTGGCGACATTTTAGTGGCGTGCATAGTTGTCAAAGGCGAGCGCCTTTGGCGAGGCGAGGCTGTAGCGCCTCATGCGTTCGAGGCGAGGCGATGCCTTTTTGAAGGGCGAGAGGCGGTGAAAAGGCATGAAAGGCGCTCACTTCAGTTTTTTAACTTAAAAAAATATTTTGAAACTATTTTTGGCCTCTTTTTTTGTATGTTTTAGAATTCAAAAAATAAATAAAAGGTGGACTTGTCAAGATAGCACAATTTGGTCCGCATGTGCAGGCACACGAGTAAGCCGGCACAAGGCAAATTGGATCTTGATTCGCACCCCCCCTGCGGGCGTGGGAGGGATAGTTCTTTCTATACAAGCTTACCCAATACAAGGGAGCCTTTGTATATAAACCATTCAAACCTTTCATATTTTTCCAATGTGGGATAACCCACTTCCAACACTTCCAATGCCATACTTTAAACCTCTATAACTTATTCATCCGAAATTCGAATTGGACAAATAAATATAGTATTCTTATGTATTCATGGAGAAGAACATAATTCCACAATTACCCTAGTCATTATATAATTGACTCTAAAATAAATTAGTGCCTCAAAGCCCCAATTTACTTCACTTAAAAATACTAGTTTTCCAACACTTAGTTTCATATATTATACTCACTTATAACATGTTTTGTTGATATTTGTCAAAACTAACATGGACATCTGTAATTAAATAAAAAGATTAATATATAATTTGGTCCTGAACTTGACTTTTCAGAATGAATGGTATCCACATAAGTATAACGTAAGCAAACTCATTTACATGTACATGAGGCCTGTACACCACTGATTGTGGCTTTCTTTTTCATATTTGTGTTGTTGCTGCCATACACATGTACGTCCCTGGATAAACGTGACCGAAGCGATATATGATGCATTGATGTACCCCCGAGAACACCAAATGTGATCCCATCGATACTTGTGTATATGATGTATCGTTGTACCCCGAGAACACCTACTCTGGTTATTAGCTTACGGAAGTTATGCGTATTGCTATAACGATGGGGCTACATCTCAGCTATGGCCAATTATGCAATGTACAAATAGATATGTACTTGTCGTACTATAAGCAATATCTGTGCCCGCCCGCATCCCACACCAAGAACAATACCGGAGTAGGCCTCTGTCCTACTGCACATGTCAATGAACCTTAAACAAGTCCGTAAATACTGGACATAACAATCAATAACAAGGATAGGCCAATAGCGTTTATTACACCAGGTATCACACGTAGCTATTTGCAAATTCCTATAAAACATATCTTACATCTTTTGGTGTGAACAGTAACAGTCCATACATACTGCCACTGGACCTCACACATTACACGAATGTCATTGACACTACTGCACATAACTACCATGTAACTGTTTACACCTATATCCCATATTTGGTTCATAACTATCTTTAGCCCACTTGTTACACACAGTTTCAGGAACAGGTTACCGATCCTTGTGACCGTAATTTATTTGAGATAGCCGTAAATAAGGATGAGTTGGTAAGTGCTGTGGTGGAGTGTTCTAATGGGATAGTTTCTTGGAGCCCTTCGTTCCGTAGAAATTTGCATGATTGGGAGATCGATAATATTTCTAGATTCTTCGGAATTCTTTATGATGTCTGAAGGGGTATGGGGGAGGTCAGAGTTGTTTGGGATGGATCAAAAAGGAATACTTTCTCGGTGAAATGCTTTTACTCATTCTTAAAAAATGAGGACAGGAATTACTATCCGTGGAAAGCAATTTGGAAGTCGAGGGCTCCTAGTAGAGTGATGTTCTTTGCTTGGGAAGCTTCGAGGGAGGCTATTTTGGCCGGGGACAATCTAAGAGCTCGAGGGAAGGTTTATGTTAATCGATGTTTCATGTGTAAAAAGGAGGAGACAGTAAATCATTTGCTACTGCACTGTCCAGTTGTCAGGGACTTATGGGACTCCCTTTTATGTGCAGCGGGTATTTCCTGGGTGATGCCAAGGACTACTCTTCATCTTCTTCATGATTGGGCTTCGTCCAGCAGTACTAGTAAAAACAGTAGATGGAAGTCAATTTCTTTGGCGATTTGATGGAGCGTTTGGAAGGAGAGGAATCGTAGGGTGTTTTACATTGTGGAGGTAGACGTTGTCCGGCTTAAGAAGGAAATGCATCAGTTTCTTGAGTTTTGGCATTCTGATGTGGCGTCATGTTTGGGGGACTCTTGTTAATATCTTAGATAGTATGTAGTTTTAATTCTTTTGGTTGTATATTTCTGTGTACAAGGACGCGTCACCTGATTTGGTGCTGTGTTAATATTACATTTACTTATATAAAAAAATTCATATTAACATTATTTGCGAGTACATCAACAATCAGTTGATAACTATTTTGTGTCTAATCAATCCATACATCATTAACCAGACTCATAACTTGTTGGCCTTCCAATCAACCATAGGAGTAGGCTATTAATACCTACTACATAATAGATTACCAAGCATCTAAAGCAAGTACAAGTATCTAAACAATACAATACATTTCACTACCCCGTAACTGATTCAGAAACACTTTACACAAATGGCCTCTATACAGGGACCTCGATATATTCATATAATGCCTTTTCATCACAGCGATCAGTTACGCAACTCAATACCATATTAATCATCTTTAAGTTGGTTCTTTGATGTCACATTACCCGTTAATGAATATTAGTATCGTATCTCTGCTAACATAGGAACCTTTCTACCTACAATTAGTGCAAGTTACTTGTCATCATAATACCTACTAAGCCATGTGCCATAATTAATTATTATAGCATCACATACCGTTTTAGGACACTATCGTTACATTTAATAGCACCCAACTTTTTCCCATTTACTCGTCACTAGTTGTTCCCAACAAGTCACAATTTTAATGTGGGAATAATCTTAATTAAATAACTCTTTCTCTTTCGAGATTTTTTTAATGGCTTGACTTAATTATTAGTCCACTCAACTTGACTCCGTAAAGTCAACTACAACGATATTATAGTTTTCTTTTTAATATCTTAACATACTTGATACTAATTATATTTAATTAGGTCTAATTATACTTTTTTTGATAAGTATGTATTAATAACAAAAGCGGCAAAGAAGGTGCCGCGTCCTATGTACACAAGAGGATTACTCCAATAATTACATATTACAAATGTTCGCTACAAAGTCAGCAAAAGAGTTGACCTTAGGCCTAGCACCGTCAATACACCAAAAAACAGTAGCTTCATTCTTCAGCATCGACGTAGGCCTTTCCTCATTATCAAACGCTCTCCTATTCCTCTCTCTCCAAATCACCCAACACACTCCCAAAGGAATAGTCTTCCAAATAAGATCTCTTCGTTTCCTTTTGTGCAAAGACCAGCAAAGGAAGAGGTCCTTGATTGATTCCGGCATAACCCAAGGTAAGTTAAAAATGCAGAAGATGAAATCCCACAAAGCACCCACTACCGGACAATGAAGCATAAGATGATCAGCACTCTCACCATTCCTTTTACACATGTAACACCAACTCACTATCACCTTACCACGCCTCCTAAGGTTATCCCCGTAAGAATAGCTTCATTCACCACTTCCCAAATGATAAAAGCAACTCTAACCGGAGCTTTGGTCTTCCAGATTGCTTTCCAAGGAAACATACCCCTTCCCCCAATATCCGAGCCAAAGTAGTACGAATTAACCGAGAACACTTTATTTTTGTACCTTTCCCAGATGACCCTATCATCATTACATCTGTCCAGCTGCTGCGAATATAGCAACTCGGAGAGCTGGAGAAAACTCCCCACTTCCCAATCCTAAAAGTACCCTAAAAAAACTGGATTCTAACTGATCATGCCTTCTTCCTGCGAAATAATAGCACTGATGTTGACTTCTTTATCAATCGCAATGTTAAAAAGGGTAGGAAAGGCCCTCCACAACTCCACATCTCCACACCACCAATCCAACCAAAATCTGACTGTAGAACCTTTTACTACTTAAAAGGAGATATTTCTAGCAAAAGCATCCCACCCTTCCCGGATTCCTTTCCAAATCCCCACCCCATAAGACAAGGAGACTTCCTTTGGAAACCAAAGATGATTTCCTTCCCCATACTTGCTCACCACCAATCTCCGCCAAAGTCCATCCTTCTCGCCCAAGTATCTCCACAACCATTTACCCAAAAGAGCTCTATTGAAAACTCTGAGGTTCTTAATCCCTAGGCCACCCGTTCTGATACTAGAACAAACTTTGGACCAACTTACTTGATGATACTTCCAATCCACCATCGAACCTTCCCATAAGAAGTCCCTCTCAAGTTTTTGACGAACTGATGTTGGGATTACGAACAAGGACATAAAGTATGTAGGCATCGAAGACATCGTGCTCTTTATAAGAGTAAGGCGATCTGCCTTCGAAGACAAGCACTGCTTTTTCCATCCTGCCAAGCGACGCCGAAATCTTTCTATCACCGGAACCCACATGTTCTAGCTCTTAAAAGAAGCTCCTAGTGGAAGACCCAAATAGGTAGAAGGGAGGGCTGTCACCTTAGTCACCTTACAGCCAAAGAAGGAAGCCAACTCCCCACTGTTTCCTACATTCCCCACTGGAATAATTTCAGACTTGGAGATATTAATTTAAGTCACGAAACAGCCTGAAAGAAAAGCAAGACCATCCGTAAATAGCCTAGCTGAGAGTCCTCCGCTTCACAAAACACAAGAGAATCATCTGCGAACAGGAGATGCGACATCGATACAGGGACTTTATCATTTCCTTGGCGAAGGCCCCTCGAAGTTCCAAAGAATCCAACCGGCTCGCCATCAATCATCACTGAAAACCTCGCAGTAGAAATACACCAAAAGATCCATCTTCTCCATCGGTCTCTGAAACCCTATTCAGCAAGTAAATGAGAAACTCCCAATTGATGTGGTCATATGTTTTTTCAATGTCCAGTTTGCAAATCAAGCCCAACTCTCCTCTCCTCAATCTATCGTCCACCACTTCATTGGCAATAAAGGATGCATCAATAATTTGAACCCAAGGGTTGGGAGAGATGACAAGGACACTCGGGCAAAGACCTTGAGGTCATTGGTTCCAATCCCCATACGAACAAGGGTTCATACTTACCTATCAAAAAAAATAAAGGATGCATCAATAATTTGACGTTCCACCACAAAAGCATGTTGTGACTCTGAAATAACTTTGCCCATGACCTTCCTCAACCGCATCGAAAGCACCTTTGCAATGAGTTTATAGACACTCCCAATAAGACTAATGGGTCTATAATCTTTAATATCAGTCGCGCTTGTCTTTTTTGGGATCAAAGAGATGTAAGAAGCATTAAGCCCATGTTCGAAGCCCATGTTCGAATGGAAGAACTGAAATACATCCATGATATCATTCTTCAAAATCTCCCAACTGTGCTGGAAAAACGCCATAGAGAAACCATCGGGGCCGGGCGCTTTATCGCCATTCATACTCCAAAGGGCTGCCCTAACTTCTACCTCAGAAAAGGCTGACTCCAGCGCTGAATTATCCTCCTGATTAAGGAATTTAAAGGCATCCCATCTAACAGCGGCCAACGGAACCCCTGATCAGTATACAGCTTCTGATAGAAATCTACTATGCCCACCCTAATAGCAGATTTATCCTCCAGAGTACCATCTATTGAAATGCTATTAATGTGATTAACCCTCTTGTTGGCATTCGCCATCCGATGAATTTTTTTTGGTGTTTCTGTCACCTTCCTTTAGCCATTGAACCCGAGATTTCTGTCTCCAACAAATTTCCTCTCTCTGCCTCCTTCCTCAGCTCATTACGCCGGATGAACTCCTCCTCGGACAACTTCCCTGAGCTCTCTTTAGAATCCCAAAGTTGAATACCTTTCAGCACTACCTTAATTTTCTCCTCAATCCCCCCAAAAGTCTCCCTATTCCACACAATGAGGTCATTTTTCAGAAGTTTCAGCTTCTTCGCCAGCTTAAAACTGGGGTCTCCCTCCACAGTATACTGCCCGAATCCAATGAAGAATCAATCAAGAAAGCCTTGCTCCTTTAACCACATATTTTCGAAATGAAACGGAGATTTCCCTTTTGCGATGCAACCACACTGAAGAAGTAAAGGAGCGTGATCAGAAATAATTCGAGGCAAGCAGGACTGAACCAAACTGCCGCAGCATTCTTCCCATTCTACGGACACTAAAAATCTATCAATTCTGGAGCATTGAGAACTAGAATTATTCCTGAACCAAGTAAATCCGTCTCCTGCTAGCAGTAGATCTATCAAAGCCATATCTTAATAGTCGCTGAAATCCAACATCGCCTGCGAGAATCTGCAGCAACCCTTTTGCTCATGCGGATACCTGATCACGTTGAAATCACCTCCTATACACGAAGGATGATTCCACTTCTGTTTTATCACTTTTAATTCCTCCCACAAATCTCTGCGGGACACATCCAAGCAAGGACCATACACACCCGAAAAAACGCAGACCTTATCATTATCCACTTTTTTCAGTAAACAGGACACCGAGAATCAACCTTTAATTGTATCCAATTTAGATAGAACTCTCTTATCCCACATTACTAGGATTCTTCCCTCTGCCCCGGAGGCTCCTAGATGCACCCAATCTGCCAATCTACCTCCTCCAATACTAAAGATGAAGTCACTATTCACATTATCCATTTTAGTCTCTGGCAAGCAAACCACATGAGGATTCCATCTTCTCATAGAAGCTTTTACCCCATTTCTTTTCTCCAAGTTATTTAATCCCCACACATTCCAAGAAATGATTCTTAAATCCATGGCAATATCAAGTCAGATTTCTTCTACGCCTACTCTCCCCCTCCTTAAATTCCAGATGAGCCGAGTTAAAATTGCAGCATAATTGCTTCAGCTCTCTATTACACCTCGCTTGAGATTTTCCTTTCTTTGAACTGTCATCTCTCTCTGACGCTCTCCAGCTCCTTTCAATCTCCATTAATAATTCCTGAATTTTGTCCTCAAATCCATGGCTTGAAACCCCTAAAATCCTGCCGAAACCCTTAACCCTTCTCTGAACCCAAAGCGAAATATCCTCCGACTCCCCATCACACAATAATGGTTCAAAACCGCAACAGTCATCTGGTTCTACCATCGCAATCAGAGTACAACAGATTGGGTCTGAAAGATCCTCAGTCACAGGAGAGGCAATTATCATGTGACCATCTACCCCTGTATGGCCCGAGCGAACCTCTTCTTCCCTTCACTGCATCCATCACACTCCTTATCAAAACCAGACTCCCCTAGGTCCTCCACCTTTCCCGATGGCAAACAGCTCTGAGCTGTAGAGCCTTCAAACTCATGTGACATACCTTCATTCTCACAACCGCCACCTTCTACCCCTTCCGGAACAGGCTCCTCTTGTGAGTGAATAGTCTCCTCTTCCAAATTTGCGGACAACATCCTGATGCTATGCCCCTCCACTACTACCTTCCCCACAACCTTCCATCCCTTCACCATAGTCCTTCGTTGCCATCTTCTGAGACGAATCTAAATTCTGCTGTGAATCCTTCTCAAAAACCTGCTCTTTACTGTTCGAAACCATCATATCCTCCAAACCCTCTACGTCTGTTCGAAGTTGAGGCTCCTCGCTATTGCTCGAATTTTCCTCAGGAAACTGTTCTCCTTCTCCACCTCTTGCACTAACCTCGTGATCCAAATTTACCTTCGACATTTTGACTTTCGCGCACAACTGTATCATCTCGAGCCAAAGAAGTCGACCTCTTCTCTCCTTCGTGCAGCTCGAACATCACTGAGTCTCGCCATCTCAAATGCGACATAATTGTCTCCTCAAAAGCCCATGAGCCCTATCTTCAATAATACTCAGATCCTCCTTATGCCCAGACCCAAGGCCACTGCTCGGGCTGAAACTAGGGCCAACAGAGAAATTAGACTTGAAAGGCCCGCTAATTTTTCCCCCCACCGTCTCCTTCTCCTTAACTCCTCTCGGATTAGATTTAATAGGAGCCCAGGAAGACTTAAACCTCACACTTATTTCAAATGGGCCTCTACCAGACCCCTCTCTATTAACAGGAGGCCCATTTCTCTTAAGACCAAATCTAAAATTTGGATTCTCAGGCTTATCCCCTCCTTAGGGAATTGGCTCTTAGCCGCTTCTATACGCAAATCCCATTCAAAATTTGAATTCCTCTGCTCCCATGTGCTTGACCCCACCCTTCTGTCATTACAGCTTTACTACTTGTCTCCTTTACGTGCTGAAAATTCGCGTGGGCCTCACCTTCCATCTTTGAGCTGAAGAAATTCTTACTGTTCCTCTGCCTCTCTGCTTCCGTCACCCTCTGCCTCTCACGACAAAATGGCGCTGATTCCCCCCAGATTGGAACAGCGTAACTTCTGTCTCCAACCCCAATATGCACCACCGCGGGCATTGATTCCTTGTATCGAACCAGAATACGTGCTCATCTTGCATCTAATCTGTTTTCGGTGTATTTGTCTACCCTCACGAAACCACCACAAACCTTCCCTATCTCCATAAAAACCTGTTTGCTCCACAAGTGAAGAGGTAGCCCTAGCGCCCTAATCCACACTGCCTTAGACTTACGATCATCATGATGACAAAGACCCACCTGGTCCCAAGTCTCCAAAAGCATAGGACTTCGATTCACCACCCATTTCTTAAAGTTAAGGATTCGAAAAGTCCCCTTACTGGAAGCGAAGATGAACAGGAAATATCTGCCACTTAAGTCATGCACTTTGACTCCTCCAGCAACTTTCCAATGAACATTCACCCCATCTTTGAACTTCCTCTTGGGGTGGAATGGGCTCCTCCGGGTCCCCTAAGCTACCCACCAAATATCTTCCAAGCAACTCCAAATTCCCAAAACAAGATTTCTTGCCCACCTCAAAATCAACTGTGGAATCAGCTGTATCCTTCAAAATAGTTTGATTTAAGTTGGGCCAAGGGGGAATCTCAGCTGCTTCTTTATAACATTTCTCACTGCAAACCTTATCGGCAATCAGAAATCTCCCCAGTTTACCAGCTGCCATGTCCCATCCTGCTCCTGGTGATACCTCCAGAATGAATATCACACCAGACCTGCCTCTGCCTCTGCCTCTGCCTCTGCCTCGAAGAGAAATTCTTAAAAACGTACCTTGACGATTACTTTCTTTAGCGAACAACACCTCCCTCCATTTTGCTGATAACTTCTTCCAAAATAAGCCTTGATGAGCAGAGGCTCTCTTCATCCACTTGCTGATCCAAACAATTTCTTCGCAAGCAAAAATGAGCTCATGTACGTGTCCCTTCTCTCCTGGAATTTGAAGCATACTCGATTCTGATCGGAGCTCTTAATAACATGGAGCATCTTCCTACCCGCCTGAAAGATGATTTTGTCTACCCCGTCCACCATTTTAATTAAGATTCCTACTCGATTCTGATCAGAGCTTTTTGTGACACTATTTTAAAATCTTTCTATGAGCTTTCAGGTGCCATTTTATAATTAATTAATCCAATAAAAAGAAAGCAAATAAAGTATCATGAACAATGTAGAACTAAAATGGGACCAGGGTATTAGCCCCATTAAGTCTCCTCTGTGAGTATGGACTAAATAGGATCTAGCTTTAGTCCTGAAGCAGTGCCGGTTATTTATTATCAAGCTTGACATCAATTGCTCTGATATATATTATAGAAGAAGCCATGAACACAAGCTATCACTTATATATAATCAGCAAGAAGCTCTGGAGTTAATGTTTGACAATTCTATTTGTAATCTTCTTCGTCTCCTCCCCCCCCATCTCCTAACACATTCAGACATAAATTTATTTGTACAGTCTTATTGACATACTTTGGGTAAATAATTGTTTGAAAATTTTTCTTCTTTTATTTTGCAGACCCCTAGTGGTTTTCAAACAAGGGTTTCGAAGTCGTCAGTATTGGTAAAGCATCTCCTTATCATATTACTATGAGTTCATCATTTATCATTATCTATCGTCATCCCTTTGCCTATGATGGCTGATGATGATTATTAGATGGAGGACAAAAGAACACCAAAAAGGAAATTCGGTTGGTCATTTGCAAGATGGACTAGAGCCCACGTAACGTTGTTACTTGTGTAGAATTATGGGAGGTTTGGTGCAAGTAATTCTTCATTGTCTTTGACATTAAAGGTCTTTATTCTATTAGCAAGTCAATTGGTTGACTGAAAGATGGGACCTTATCCAAGTTCTTGGAGGTCTCGAGTGGCTTTTGGATGACCCAAAATTTGTTTGCATGGCTTGACCCTTCTAAGGAAAAGTTCATTGTTTCGCTTGGTCTTTGATGTTTCAACCCAAAGCTTCATGTGTGTCAATGGAATCTTAAGTATTCAATGCCCACAGCCTGGTCTGAGCTGCTACTGAATCTATAAACTCAACTCAATATAGTTATGTTCTAGTTATGTGGCTTTAAGGTAGCAATGGTCTTTCAACGATCTCTTTTGTCTAGAGCCTGAACATAGTTAAACAGCGCCCTGCTACTAGTTTAATAATGGATTTGGTATCATTTGAAGCATAATTTAAAACTTATAGCTGACATTAGAAATATACATTCTGCCATTAATATTCCCTAAGAATGATGGGACAAAAACTACTCTTTTTTTTGTAAGTAAGAAAATGGTATAAATATGAGAGGGTTAAAAACAGGTGACGCGTCCTCTATACAACAGTAATAATTACATTATGTTATATTATCCACAAACTCTACAAAACGGTTGACACCAAAAGAGCAGAGTATGCATAATAATCTCCTTGATCTTTTCTACGCTTCTCTCCGCATTCTCAAAAACTCTAGCATTCCTTTCCAACCATATAGTCCAGCAAATCGGCAATGGGGCCCCCTCCCATAAAAAATTCCTCCTCCATTTATACAGGGGCCAACATCTCATTATCTCTTTCACCGAATTAGGCATCACCCACACCACCACTTTGAAACAATTAAACACAAAGTCCCCACACTTGCCGGTAAAAGGGCAATGCAGCAACAAATGGTTGACACTTTCCCTATCACTTTTACACAAACAGCACATTTTGACTAAAATTTTACCACGATGCTGGAGGTTGTCGCATGTTAACAGAGATTCATTTACAGCTTCCCACATAAAAACACTCACCCTTGTAGGGGCCTTAGTCTTCCACACACTCTTCTACGGGAACGAAACAGTGCTACTTACAGCTTCCCCAACAACTCCATATTTGCTCAACACAACCTCCAAAGTGAATCTTTTTCGCGCAAAAATCTCGAAGGCCATTTACCCATAAACGCCACATTGAACAATTTTAACCTTTTAATCCCCAATCCACCACCTCCCAAACTCGAACATACCACCTCCCATCTTAACAAATGATACTTCCTATCCATCGCTTGACCCTCCCATAAAAAGTCTCGCTCCAATTTTTCGATCCTGAAATCGGCATAGCAAACATCAACATAATATAAGTAGGCAAGCTTGAGAGGGTACTTTTGATAAGGGTTAATCTTCCTTCTTTCCTTAGAAAGATACTGTTTTTTTCCTGCCCCCTAACCTCCGTTTGAATCTTGCTATAATCGGCTTCCACAACTCTATTTCTAGGACTAGCACCTAAAGGAAGCACAATATAAGTCATTGGGAAACCACCTACCTTACAACCAAAAAACGCAGCCATTTCATCCATATTCTCCACCTCGCCCACAGCCAACAGCTCACTCTTCAGAATGTTCACCTTCAAACCTGAAGCCGCCAGGAAGAATAACATGATCAACCTTAGGTAACCCAGCTGAGCTGCCTTAGCCTCGCAAAAAACCAGCATATGTGAATAGCAAATGAGAGACCAAAACCTGAGAGCCAACCTCCCTCCCTACAGAAAATCCTCGAATTAAGCCATTTGGGACAGCAGTCTCTATGATCCTACTAAGAGCTTCCACCATCTTATAATCCAAGAAGCGGCCAACAATAAACTTCTTGGCGCAATCCTCTCGTACTAGCTAAAAACCCCGCTGGCTCCCCATTAACTAGAACGGAAAATTTAGGCGAAGATATACAAAACAGAATCCAGTCCCTCCATTGCTTCCCAAAACCCATCTTGCGCATAACATACATCAAAACGTCCCAATTAACGTGATCGTAGGCCTTTTATATATCCAATTTGCAAAGCAATCCTGCTTCACTGCGGCGAATCCTCCAATCCACAATTTCATTGCCTTCCTCCCACAAACACATGTTGAGAAGTGGATATAACTTTATCAAGAACTTTCCTTAACGACTAGCAAGAACCTTTGCTATGATCTTGTATATCCCCGCTATGAGACTAATCGGTCTAAAATCTCTTAAGTCCTCTGCCTTGATACGTTTAGGGATAAGGGTTATAAATGTAGAATTGAGGCTTCTCTCAAACCTCTTATGTTCGAAGAAAAACAGCAAAAGCTCCATCGAATACCCCTTGATCAATTCCCAGCAATGCTGAAAAAAGGCCATTGGAAAACTGTCCGGACCCGGAGCCTTATATCCCCCTTCAACCTGAAAACTGTTGCTTTAACCTCTTCTTCAGTGAAAGGTAGTTCCAGATTCTCTGTATCCACCGGATCAAGATGATTGAATCGAATGCCCTCGAGTTGTGGATGTCAATTGTTTTCTTCCGTAAATAGACCCTTGTAAAAGTTTGCAATCCCAGCTCTAATATCAGAATCTTCAACCACAGTTCACCATTAATACGAACCTTTGAAATCTGGTTTGCATGTTTGCCAGCTCCTTGACCTCCTCCATCAGTCTATCCAATTTCAGTCTTACATTACCAACCGTCTCCTTATTCCCCTTCTTCAAGTCCGCCTTCAGCATTTTTAACTTTTTGGCTAATTGAAAACAAGGGTTGCCCTCCACTTCATAAGCTGCCCATTTCTTCTTAAACCAATCCAAAAATCCAGGTTCTTCTAACCACATTAGTCCAAACCGAAAGGGAGATTTCCCTTTATTCAGCCCACCACATTCCAAACGCAACGGAGCATGATCTGAACACACCCTTGGAAGGCAAGATTGAGATATTCCCCCAAATTTCTCCATCCAAGAAGATGACACTAAAAAGTGATCAATCCTTGAGCATTGGACCCCCTCACTATTCCTAGACCACGTAAATTCCCCACCTTCTAAGGGAAGGTCCACCAACTCCGCATCATTTAAGAACTCATTGAACTCCACCATTGCTTGTGTATATACTCTTGCCCCTTTACGTTCTTGGGGAAATCTGACAATGTTAAAATCTCCTCCAATGCACCATGGAAGATTCCCCCTAGCAGATACGGCTTTGAGTTCATCCCATAAACCTTGTCGAACCGAATCAGCACAAGGGCCATAAACCCCTGTAAAAATCCATGTGAAATCATTTTCCAATCCCTCGAAAATGCAAGAAACTGAGTGAGAACCGATCAGTGTATGCTTCCTGGTAACCAGCCTAGAATCCCACATAACCAGGATACCCCCGGCCGACCCAATAGCATCTAGATGTTCCCACTGCATCCACCTATCACCTCCAACACTCATAACCATTTTTCTGTCTATACGAACCACCTTAGTCTCCTGTAAACAAACTACCTGAGGATTCCATTTACGAATCGCTGCACTTAGCACTGCTCGCTTCGACTAACATTCCATGAAATAATACATATATGCATAATTAAACATTTAGATTTGATTCCTCACCCTTCCCACCCCTGCCGTTGACAATATCAAAATTGAGACTGCATCTCAAATTTTTGAGCTCCTTTTTACTCCTTGACCGTGGCCTCTTACTGCTAATACTATTTTCCTTCCCCACTGATTTCCGCCCTCTATCCATTTCCTTTAGTAAATTCAGAATTCTTTCTTCATAACCTGCACATGATACCCCAAGCAGCTTCCCGAAACCCTTCACCCTCCTCTTAACCCACAACGAAATTTTTTCCTTTTCATTTGCTCCATCAACAACTCAAAACCTTGCATATCTTCAGGTCTGACCACTGTCAAAGGTGAACACTCTAAGGGTTCTTCCAAAATTTTCATACACTCCGTGACTGGAACTATAGCCTTTGGATTCACAGCCATAGATTGAGGCGCATCTTCTTCGCCTAAGTTGACCTTCCTGAACCCACACCCAAGCGACAAGCTCGTTTCGTGCTTCTTTGAGTCCAAGGGAACCCCTTTAATTCTAAGCACATCAATTCCTTCCTCTACTCTGTGACTAATACTATCTTCTTCATTATCGATCTCTTCTTCGCTCTCCGATTCAACATCCGTTTTCACACCATCAATTACAGGAGACAACGCATCCTACTTTTCGGACTCACTTGTCTGCGTTAACGTTTTCCAATACTACCTCCTCCACCAGCCCATCCTTCTGGGTTTCTTGGTCCTCCTCAAATTCTAAAGGAAATGGGCCACTTAAGGTACCCACCCCCCTTCTTGTGTGCTCAGTCCATCTATCAAGTTGGACACAGTTGGGCTATCAACAGGCTCACCCCTATGAGAACTGCTTTCCCCCTTATCTTTCATATTATACACAATTGGACTTTCACCAAGCCCTCCCTTAAATCTGTTGTTTTCCCCCCTGATCTTGGCCCAAATTGACCAAAAAGAGCTGCCACTAGAAACGACTCGGTTTGAAGAATTGTTTTGGAATTTTGAATTTCTGATGACCCAATGCACCTTGCAGGCTCTTTTTCCATCCGGTTTTCATGTGACTTCCCTGCCCACTTTCCTTTCGCCTCCCTCCCCCTCGCGTGAGGCTTGCTTGTCTTCTCCGCCCCATCTTTCATCCTACAATCTTCACCTCCTTCACTGTTGTTCATCTTCCATGATTTGCAGACAGTTGCTGTCTCCACCCAGATGGGGACAATATAAAGCCTTTCCCCCACTCTAATATGCACCGTACTCGGAATATTGTCCTTGTAAAGCCTTTCCCCCACTCTAATATTGTTGGTGGATGGACTGGGTTCAGCTAGACGCAGTTGGGGCTGCGGGGGATGTTCTTGTTATGTGGGATAGAAGAGTTTTAGCTATTGAAGATCATGTGATAGGAGTCTTCTCAGTTTCGTGTCCGTTTAAGCGGGTGGCTAATGACTCTCGGTGGGTATTCTTTGGGGTTTATGGTCCTTGCTCTGATAATCACCGGTCAAATTTGTGCTTGAATTGACTTACGTTAGACTTAAATGGAATCATCAGGTGGTGTGTGGGAGGCGACTTCAATGTGGTTCGTTTTCCCGAGAGAGAAGTCGAGGTCAATCCTATTCAGGCTATGGTGGAATTCAACGATTTTATTAATGACGGGGAGTTGATGGATTTGCCCTTGAGGGAAGCATTCACACAGTTCAGGAGGGTCGAGCAGAGCAATGTTCAAGGCTCAATAGGTTTCTCCTTAGTTCTGTTTGGGAGGAAACGGTAAGTGTTTTCGTTCAAAGGACCCTTCCTAGGGTTGTTTCTGATCACTCCCCTATCACCCTCCAGTTTGGGGGTGAAAATGTTAGAAGGAAAACTCCATTCAGGTTCGAAAACATGTGGCTGAAGGCTCCTGGATTTAAGGATTGGGTTAGGATAAAATGAGATTCTTATGCGGTAGTCGGTAAACCGTGTTTTCGAATTACTAAAAAACTGAAACTTCTTAAAGAAGACCTTAAAGTTTGGAATAAAGAGGTGTTTGGGAGAATAGAGATCAGAATCAAGGAAGCTATGGAGGAAGTCAAAATTCTGGATGCAAAGGAGAGGGAAGGATCTCTAGGGGAATCTGAAGTAGCCCGTTGAGAAGAGATTAAGCTGGAAATCAAAAGGTTGCTCATCTGTGAAGAAACAAGCTGGAGGCAAAAATCCAGGGTCTTGTGGCTAAAAGAGGGTGATAAAAATTCAAAATTCTTCCATAAGATGGCCAGCGCACACAAGAATTTCAATCAGATTAACAGACTAAATATCGATGGCAATGTGACGGAAGATGAGAATCAAATCAGTAGAGGCTTTGTAGAGTTCTACCAAAAGTTGTTCTTGGAAGATAGAGAGATAGAGCTGGAAATAGATGGGATTACGCTCAAAAACTTGATTGAGGAGGACAGGAGATTTTTAGAACAAACTTTTAATGAAGAGGAAGTGGTGGAGGCTTTGGGTAGTCTGAAAGGTGATAAGGCCCCAGGCCCTGATGGATATACGTTTGAATTTTTCAAACATTGTTGGGAAGTAGTTAAAAATGATATTATGGAGGTCTTCCGCTCTTTCTTTGAGGAGGAAGGATTCGAAAAAAGTCTTAATACTTCGTTTATTGCTCTCATTCCCAAAAGAAAGGGCGAGGAGTTAAAAGACTTGGACCTATAAGTCTCATTGGCGGCATATATAAGCGATCGCTTGAGGTACTCTTGAACAAAATGAGAAAGGTGATTGGCAAAGTGATATCGAGAATCGCAGCATGCATTTGTGGGTGATCGTCGGATGCAGGCGGCTTTGATTGCTAATGAAGTGGTTGACTCGAGGGTGCGGCGAGTACCGAGGGATTACGTGCAAGGCTGGATATGGAGAAGGCCTATGATCATGTTAGATGGGAATTCTTTATTTATCTCTTGGATAAAATGGGTTTTGGAGAGAAATGGAAAAAAGTGGGTTTTATTATGCATTTCTATAGTCAGGTTTTCTGTTCTTATTAACGGTCAGCCTGAAGGTTTCTTCTCGAGCTCGAGAGGATTGCGTCAAGGGGACCCCCTCTTTCCATTCCTTTTCATTGTGGTTATGGAGGCCCTTAGTCGGCTCATTGATAAAGGCGTGCTTGAGGAGGCTTTATTAAGGGCTTCGAGGTGGGTAATGATCCTGGTCGGGGTGTTACTATTTCTCACCTACTTTTTGCCGATGACGCCCTAGTTTGCTGCGATGCGGAAAGTGATCAGCTGGGCTGCCTTTGTCTAATCTTGCTGATTTTCCAAGACCTATCAGGTTTGAAGACTAATGTTTCGAAATGTGAGTTAATCCCCTTAGGTAGAGTGGATAACGTGGAGGCCTTAGCTTTGTTCTTTGGCTGCAGTGTTTCTAGCCTTCCTACTTCGTACCTAGGTTTACCTCTTGGTTCGTCTTTTAAGAACAAAAATGTGTGGAACTCAGTAATGGTTAGGTTTGGGAGGCGGTTGGCGGGGTGGAAAAGACGATTCTTATCAAAGGGTGGAAGACTTACTCTTATTAAGAGTACTCTATCTAATCTCACACTTATTTTCTATCGTTGTTTATGGCCCCTGCCTCAGTTTTAAAGAGAATTGAGAAGTTAGAAAGAGATTTCCTTTGGGAAGGGGACAAAGAGAAGAGGAATTATCACTTAGTCGTGTGGGACTCAGTATGCTCTAACAAGGAGAGTGGGGGCCTAGGAGTTAAAAATCTCAGATTCTTCAACAAAGCTCTGTTGGGCAAGTGGCTTTGGAAGTTTTTAGTGGATAAATAGTCGCTATGGAGGAGGTTAGTGGTGAGCAAATATGGAGCGGGTGATCATCTTTGGTTCCCAAAGAAAGTTCTGTCCTCACATGGATCTAGTGTCTGGAAAGGTATTATGGGAGTATGGAATGCTTTCAACAGGTTCATCAAATTCGATGTAGGGCTGGGAAATCAAGTCAGGTTCTGGAAGGATTTTTGGTGCGGAACTAATACCATGCAACTGACGTTTCCTAGTTTGTACAACATTGCAGTCAACAAGGAGGAAATGGTGAGTTCGTTGGTGGTCAACCAAGGGGGAACAGACCTGCTTTTCGCAGAAACTTGCATGACTGGGAGATTGACGAAGCAGTGCAGTTCATGGATTTTCTCCATGGTTGCAAGCGGCAGGTTTTGAATGAAGATAAAATCATCTGGGAGGTTTTTAATGACAGATTGTTCTCCGTTAGATCTTTCTACTCTAAGATGATAGAGAAGGAAAAAAGTTTCTTCCCATGGAAGGAGATTTGGAAACATAAAATCCCCGGTAGGGTATCTTTTTTTGTTTGGGAGGTAGCCAGGGGCGTCATATTGACGGGTGAAAACTTGAGATCTCGGGGATTGATTTATGTTAATCGATGCTACATGTGCAAAAGTGAGGAGGAGGATGTAAATCATTTGCTGCTTCATTGCTCTATGGCTAGGGAGTTATGGAATTCCCTTTTCCTCTCCGCTGATGTTCCGTGGGTTATGCCCAGGACTGTTATTGATACGCTTCGGGGATGGCCTTCTTTTACCCGGAATAGAAGGAGTGTTTTTTGGAAGTACGCCCCTTCAGCTATCTGGTGGACCATCTGGAAAGAGAGGAACAAAAGGGCATTTGAGAATATTGAATCTGATATTGAAGGAATCAAGAAGGCTTTCCTTATGTATTTGAGATTCTGGTGCTTAACTGCTGATCCAACTTTAGAGGATCCTTTTTGTAACTAGGTTTGGGTCTTTTGGTTTGTAGTTTAGTTCATGTATACTCCCAGTGTACAAGGATGCGTCTCCTTTTTTGACGCCTGTTAATATTACTTACACCTTACTTATCAAAAAAAAAATTGTGTTAGCATCTACACTTATGTACCCACCCTAAGCCTTCCCAATCTTGTGATACACCCTCGTCCCCCATAAATGGAGAGGCAGCCCTAGAACCCCAACCCACACCGAATCTTCTCAATGACAACCAATTGCAGGATTTCAGCAATCCAAGAACAATTCCATCTGATTAAACTTCCAGATCTTTTCTTTCCGAATCCGATTCGCTTCCACTTTCAAGGGAAACTCAAAAAGGAAGAAAACACCATGCATATCAACAACTCTCACACCCCCCGATGTCTTCCACCTCTGGTCGACCCAATGTTGCATCTCACTTACTTCAGGTTTAGGACATTCTAGAATTCCAACTCTCCCTAGTAAGCATCTTTCCAAGAAATCCATAGCTCCACTGCACGAACCTTCATCCACCGCAAAATCTGCTTCCACAAACCTGGTTCCAGAGCTACGAACTAAGTCAGGGCAAGGAGGGATCTCTGCCACCTCCTTTATCGATTTGGGAGCACTGTGATCTTCTGCTTTCCTGAAACCTGCAAATCTTCGGAGTTTCTCAGCCATCATCACCCACCCCAAGTTTTCAGCACTCTCAGGGAAACAAATCGATCTCCCTCTTCCCTGAACAGAAATTTTTATAAATAACCCTGAGGCATTTTCCTCCTTGGCCACCACTAACTCAGGCCATCTTGCTTGTCTCTTCTTTCAGCGTAAACCCCTGAAACTTGAGAAACTGCCCAACAGCTCACATACCCACTCAAACTCGCTAGAAGATAGGAAGATCACATACAGTCTACCTTTGTATCTCTCCACTAGCCGATATTCTATTCGGTCCTTGAAACAGCTCCTAAAAACCTCGATTGTTTTCCTACCGCACTGAAAAATCGTCCTTACTTCACCCAAAAGTTCCTCAACAGCCATCCCCAAACGTCCTCCTTCCTTCTTCAACCAAGCCTGAAAAAAAATTCCTCCTGCTAACATGAAACTACACACCAAGATGAGGCTAACGATCCTAAAATTCTGATCAAATTCCGGCGGATGCGCCAGCCGGCGATGGAGAGGTTTTCCAGCGACGGTGATGGTACCGCCTAACTCGCCTCCAGCATGCGAATCCTTCTGTGTGGTGCGTGACCTTCTCAGGTGGCCTGAAGCTGCCAGATCTGAACTTCGAACATACTTGTCGCTCCTGTTGCTATGTTATCTTAAAATGTTATACGATAGATATGAATTTACATTGTTGGGTCCTATCTCAACCGGCCAAGGTTTGAAAAGAGTTGGGACAAAAACTACTCTTATCGCTTGCCCTGCTGCAGATTGAACTCTAGAGTTCGTCAACTCTAATTCTTGCGAGTAATGCTAGGGATTCTATCACAATCTATGTTTGAAACATATAATTGGTTGGGCATCACATCACTTAATATGTGGGGAAACAGACTAACACACATGCTTGCGACACACATTGAGATGGAAAATTGGGATCTCTAGTATTTTCAAATTCTTACTATTTAATGATGGTGGAGCTCTTCCCATTACCATCACCTCAATGTATTCTGAGGTAATTTATGTAGGTCCCACAACAGTCGGAACAATGCCGTAGAAGCTCCTAAGCAGCTTCTACATGATAGTTAATGGTAATGCATGATGCACATTTTTGGGTCCTCTTAAGAATTTTACGCTTACAGTAGCTGCACGAGTACATCACTATGCCGTGCTTGGCTTCAAGATTTAGTTTTTGTGTGTGTAGATTTTTAACTCTCTCTATCTCACTCTTACTTTTCCTTCAATTAATACGAAAAATATTCCAAAACTTTTTAAAAAATTCTCAAGCCAATTGAGCCTAAGATCTACTTGCAAGCAAATACCATAAACCGGTTGCTGATAATATTTATGTTGATTATATAGAAGAAGAAGAAGAGAACGTAGAAAGAGTTGGAGAAGCCGTAACCTAATTACGGTTAGGCAGAGAAGTATATATATGTTTGTGATAAAACATGTTACAACAAGACCCCCAAACATATACCTTATACCCACTAAACCCTCAATACTTCTAACACTCCCCCTCAAACTGGAGCATAAATGTTATGCATGCCCAGCTTGTTACAAATATATCTTATTCTTGTGCCATTTAAAGACTTCGTGAAAATATTTGCTAGTTGATCGTAAGTCGGAACAAAACTCGTGGAAATTATTTTCTCTTGAAGTTTCTCACGAACAAAGGATTAGATGCTTTGTTCGTTCATGAAACACAGGATTAGATGCAATATGAATAGTTGCTTGGTTGTCACACCACAACTGCATAGGCATTGGATTCCCAATACCGATCTCCCCAAGTAACTGACGAATCCACACTAACTCGCGTGTAGCATGAGCCGTAGCCACGTGATTCGATTGGCACTTGATCTTGACACAACCGATTGTTTCTTACTCTTCCAAGAAACCAAGTTACCCCAACGAACACGCGATATCAGTAGATCTCTTATGCGGGGATCTGCCTTGATCCGCATCAAGAAACCCTTCTACTCTCATATGTCCATGATCTCGATATAGAATGCCTAGCCCTGGAGCTCTCTTAAGATACCGAAGAATCTTAACAGCAGCCTCCCAATGTGTACTCTGCGGAGAGGACATAAACCGACTTACTACACTAAATGCAAATGCAATATCTGGTTTTGTCACAGCAAGACAGTTCAATTTCCCAGCAAGCCGTCGATATTTCTCTGGATGAGGAAAGCTTTCACCCCCTTCAGCTGCAAGTTTCGTATTCGGATCCATAGGAGTCTCAGAAGGCTTCGCTCCTAACATGCCTACCACACATACTTTTTCTGGGACAAGAAGATGCCTTTCTTGCACCGAGCAACCTCAATCCCTAGAAAGTAACTCAAATTACCGAGATCCTTCGTTTGAAACTTTTCCTGAAGGAACCGTTTTAGTGCCCTAATTCCTGCACTATCACTTCCCGTGATGACAATATCATCCCCATAAACAACCCGTAAAATGATTCCTTCACCCCTGCGCTGATAGAATACTGAGTGATCACTCTGACATCTCATAAGCCAGAACTCAAGTACTACCTCACTAAATCTCCCAAACCATGCACGTGGAGATTGTTGTAACCCGTATAATGACCGCTTCAGTCTGCAAACCAACCCAGACTCCCCCTGAGCAACAAACCCCGGAGGTTGCTCCATGTAAACCTCCTCATGTAAATCACCATGAAGGAATGCATTTTTTACATCCAGTTGATAAAGAGGCCAATGAGAAGAGGCAGCAAGAGAGATAAGTAAATGAACAGAGGCAAGCTTAGCAACTGGTTAAAACGTGTCCGTATAATCAACCCCATATGTCTGAGCATACCCCTTTGCAACAAAGCGAGCCTTAAGGCGAGCCAAAGAACCATCCGGGTTGACCTTAACAACATAGACCCATTTGCACCCAATAGCATGTTTACCTGATGGCAATGGAACCAAATCCCAAGTTTGATTGTGCGTAAGGGCTGTCATTTCCTCGTCCATGGCGCCTTCCGGCTAGGGATGACCCAGCTCAGACGAGACTTAGGAAGAGAATGAGACTCAAGAACACTAACAAAGGCGCAAAGATCAGGAGACAAACCATCATAACTAACAAAGTTAGAAATAGGATGTAACGTCTGACTACGTTTACCTTTTCTAAGAAGCAGGAATATCAAGATCATAAGGTACCTCTACGGAAGCTGGATCGGGCGACGATGGTAGGACGGACTCAGCAGGAGCAGGAGCAGGAGCAGGAGGCATATTCCCTTGAGAGCACGTGCGTCGGGTGTAAACATGTTGAATATGAGGACTAGGTAGATCACGTGTAGGGAAAGAAGTGGACTCCACAACCCGATAGAGTAGAAAATCATCATCGGGAACAAACTCAACAGGTGGAATATCCGATGTAGGGTAGAAGGACACCGACTAATGAAAAGAAACATCAGCAGAAACCAAATATCAATTCAAGTCAGGAGAGAAGCATCGATATCCTTTATGAGTACGAGAATAACCCAAAAAGATACACTTGAGTGCCTTAGGATCTAACTTGGTGACATTAGGATGATGATCACGAACAAAGCGGCACGAATATCCTAGAGACAGGGAATAGAGACTCAGAAGGAAACACGACTTGATGAGGGATCGCTCGGAAAGACGAGAAGATGGCATACGATTGATAAGATGACAAGCGATTAACACGGCATACGCTTGAGGTTTAGGAACATGCATCTGAAACGAAAGTGCACGAGCAACCTCAAGGAGGTGACGATTTTTCCTCTCAGCAACACCATTTTGCTGAGGAGTATCAGTACAAGCGGATTGGTGGAGTATGCCATGAGCTAACATAAATTTGGAGTAAACGGTAGAGAAATATTCTTGAGCATTATCACTGCGAAGATGTTTGACAGGCACACCAAATTGTGTCTTAATTTCAGCACAGAATGCAGAAAAAATATCAAATAACTCAGAACGATTCCTCATTAAATAAATCCAAGTAACACGAGAATGATCATCCACAAAAGTAACACAATACCTATAACCTAACTTCGAGACAATAGGACTAGGTCCCCAAATATCTGAATGAACTACATCAAATGGGGCATGCGCCTGTTTATTAACCCTAGAAATATAAGAAATGCAATGATGCTTATGGCCCGACAAGCATCACATCCAAAAAGCGCAAAGATGAAAAATCTGGACATAATTTCTTGAGACTCGACATAGACGGATGACCCATACGACAATGGATTTGAAACGGAGACAAAGAGGCACTCGAACACGCAACTGGAGTAGATGAAGCTTCAAAGAAATAAAGTCCTCCAGATTCCTGCCCTCTACCAATAATTCTTTTCGTCACACGATCCTGAAAGATGCAATGAGTGGGAAAAAATGAGACATCATAGTTATGATCACGGGTAAACTTACTAATAGACAGTAAATTGAACGGAAAACCAGGAATGTATAAAACAGAGGATAATGAAAGAGAGGATGTGAGACAAATATCACCCTGCCCCGTAACAGAAGCAGTAGACCCATTAGCTACAGTAACACTCGGTAATGTCGAAGATGGAAGGAAGAAAGAAAAAATACCTCTATTGCCACTCAGATGGGCAGAAGAACCGGAATCAATAACCCATTTACAAGGAGAGGAAGAAACACGCAGCTGGGCATACATCTCGGACAAAAGTAGCAAGATGGAAGAAGCGAGCGAAGAAGTCGTCTTGGGTATATCTCGCAAACTCATCATTAGTCATCCGTATTACCTTACCCTCACTAGGTTGAGACGGTTGGGGTGGGGGGGGGGGAGACTCCGTGTGAGAGGCAACATGCTCATATCGATCACCAGATGGTTTACCATGCGACTTCCAACAATTACGAACCACATGATTTGTATCCTCACAGTGATAACAAGTACGAACCTCTCTACTCTCCCTACCTCCACCACGGCCACCACGACCACCATCACGACCTCCTCTACCAGAAGATCGACCACCACGACCACTAGTCTCCGGACCCCCGATGAGGGTGAGATGTCTGACTCACAAGTGCAGAGGAATCACCAATACTGCTAGTGGGGCCAACTGAAGAGGACTCGAGAGAGGCCCGAAGCACACTAGAGAACACATCCTGAAGAGATCCAATACTTGTGCTCGATAAGATTTGAGAGCGAGCAGTACTGAACTCAGATCTCAAACCAGCTAAAAATCCAAGAATAATCAGATGTTCCCGTTGTGTCTGCATAGTACTAACATCGGTACTCAAAGGAAGCAAAGAACTCCATCCAGTCGCCAATTTCTTGTAGTCCGCAAAATACTGGGTAACACTACGACTTTGTTGATCCTTGCGAAACATAGCACACGACAAGTCATACATCCGGTTCATGTTATCCTTGCCCCCATACAACACAGCTAAATACTCCCACAAATCACGAACATTGGTAGTATGAGCTACCAATTCAGCCGTCTCATCATCCATGGAAATCATGAGCTTCCAAAACAAATCAGCATCGGCATGGACCCAAGCAGCATCAGTAGAGTTAACTGTAGTGAGATGATCTTCCTTATTTTGCCCTTTTAAATTCATTTCAACAACCCGCCGCCACATGAAATAATTCTTGCATGTTAATTTCTTGTCCGTAATTTTTGTACTAGCGGAGAAAACCTTAGAAACCATGGTTTTAGACTCTGTAGTCCCCGTATTCCCTGATGTCGACATTGAAAAACCAACAAGCAACCAAACAGAACCACAGAAACAAGACCAGCCAACTGATCTAGCCTAAAAAACCCCGAAAAACTTGTTGAATCAATAAACCAACCTTGAAACCTGTGCTCAAAGCCAGTCGTCTCAGGCTGTCCGAACAAATTCCGGCGAACTTCTCCTGGCGACGCAGCGCTGGGGCGTGGATTCCGACGACCTCCGACGAATGGACGACAGTGCGCCTAGACAGGCGACACAAACCTAGTATGCGCGATCCTTCAAATAACGCCGCATCTCCTCGGCGACTCAAACACATGCGCAAGCCTCGATGTGTATAAAAAATCGAAAGAAAAGAAAAGAAAAAAAAGAAAAGGGAGGGATTTATGAAGAACAATCAACACAGGAGATTAGATGGATTCATGCTCTGATACCATGTTGATTGTATAGAAGAAGAAGAAGAGAACGTAGAAAGAGTTGGAGAAGCCGTAACCTAATTACGGTTAAGCAGAGAAGTATATATATGTTTGTGATAAAACATGTTACAACAAGACCCCCGAACATATACCTTATACCCACTAAACCCTCAATATTTCTAACAATTTACATTGGGCTAGTCGCACCCTGTCACAAGGTGATGTAGATTACAAGCCTTGTGTCATATTGTTGTTGGTGAATCCATATCCACCCTCAAGGCTAAGTAAATTATAGTGGCATATCAGATGCTCTACCTCAAGTCTGCACAGTAATTTTGGTGAATCTTATGCTCAGCTCTGTCTTTATTACTGTTCTTTACAATTATGTTGGACATTTGTTGTTGTGGTTCATTCTTGTATTATGGCTACGATTACAATTTGAGGAAACATGGTGGTGTCATTTCTGATTTTTTTCTTCATCATTCTTTTTCTTTAAGGGTAAATTACCTCTTACCCCCTTCAACTATGTCCATAGTTGGATTACCCTCTCTTTTTATACCCATTTCAACTGCATCATTTGCTTATATTCCCACCTACAATAAAATTAATGTGAAAAATTATTATGTTAAGTGCACATGACCAAATAAACATTTTTACAACCATTCTACCCTTTGAATATTCAAATTACTGATTCACCCTTATATTGTCACACTTTGTTACAAACATCTTTCTCTCTCTCTCTCTCTCTATCCCTCTGTCTCCATATGTGTGTTTGTGTGTGTGTGTGTCACCCATGGTTAAGCACTTAATCTAGTTCCAGCAAAAGGAAGTCAAACAAAAGTTGAGCCATATCGAGTCAATGGCTGGCATTTTGCAGCTGAGATCGAGAAAATCTTTCCCCCTCCCTCTCGTGATGGAGAATAAAGTCGGCTGCTCCAAAGAGGCCTCTAACGTAGGAAAAATCACTTCATAGCGATGACTTCTGTTAAGCTTGATATATATTATTGAGCTCTTATCTAACAGTTTAAGCTTTTGGATGAGTTGGTAACTTAAAATGATATGTTTGGCAAGGTCGTGGGTTCAAGTCATCCCACTTGCATTTGTTACCTGGAATATTGTGAGTGCATGTTGTCTCTAGTTGGTTTGTGATGCCTCCGGTGAGGCATGTTTGTGTATCCCTCCATGTGTGGACGGGTCACAATGGAGGGGGAGTGTTAAGCTTGATATATATTGTCCTATCTAACAGTTTAAGCTTTTGGATGAGCTGGTAACTTAACAACTTCAATAAGAACCTATATGTATGTGTCTTTATGCATACACATACACCATTGCTGAACTCTAAAATGTTGGCACACATAAGACTCATAAGATTTAGGTCATAGATGATGACAGCAAAATAGTAATTTGAATGTTTGTAGGGTGGGATGACCCAAAAAATATGTCTAGTTGGTCACCGTGCTTCACAATTGCGGCGAAGTGTTGGCAAAAGGGGCCATTTAAGCAAATGCTTTAGATGAAGTGGGTAGATTCTTGCAATCAATAGTTGACGAGGGATAAAGAACATGCTTATTTTTTCTTCGTTTGTTGGGTAGATTCTTGCAATCAATAGTTGACCAGTGACAAAGAGCAGTCCTATATTTTAGTCATTTTTCTGGTGCAGTTGGTTATGTGGAAGTGGCGATTTAATAGATTTGGCCTGGGCAAGTCTTAGCTTTATGTATGTAGTGACGAATCAAGGCTTGAGGTCCTGTTTGCATGTATTGTAGACAGTAAAGGTCTGTCACTTAAACCCTTATAATCTTGTCTCAGTTGGGTGTTAGCTGGATATCTGCATTAAATGCACTCGTGCGATTTTATTCAGGCCTGCCTGTTGTAGTTGTGGGATACACGTCGGCTGAACCTGTAAATTGCTCTTCCCAGGCAACTGAGGCCATGAAGTCTCAAGTTTGATGTACCCATGAATACCAGGACCTCTTGGATATGTAACATATATCCGAATTTTGTTTGTCTAATTTAGTTGTCGGTACTTTTAAGATCATCTTTCATGGGACTAGGAATTTGTCATATGCTATTGCAAAATGTACAAATTGAATCTGTTGACCGTTGTGAAAGTTTTGTTCGATGCAGTTTGGTGGAGTGCTCGGATATTTGTAACTTGATAAGAGATGGCGATGATGGACCCTGACCTGAATCATGCAGATTCCATATATTTTATTCACAACCCGCACATTTTTTTTTTGTAATTAGCCCCCTCGGAGCTATATACATATATATATATATATATATATTGATAAATTATACTTTTCCTTTCCCCCAAACAATGTCTTTAAGTCCATTACAGAATTCATTAACCAAGCAACGTATTTGTTAACAGTATTGAATTGTCTTTTCAAACCATTCTGCATGAACCAAGAACTATTAAAAGAGGTTTGGAAGAAAATCTGAAATGGATAATTATTATTGAATAGAGCAAAAGTAAGAACATAGGTACTTAATAGTTAATACAACATATAAAAAATACTTAATACATCACTTTTTTTTGAAGTAGACCAAATTACCCTTGGCCAGTTTTGGTTATTAAAAAAAATCAATGCTTTTTTGGGGTTTAATAATTTTGTATAAGTACCAATTTAAATACTAATTACGGAAAATTATGAACTAATTAAGCACCTACTTAAATTTTAATCCTTAGTTACCTATGTATATAAATATGACAACCATTGTTAAAAATAGTCTACTCTTCAAATCTTCCCAAAACTCTTCTATTTTTACTGCAAATAGTCTATTAAGAAGGTGCGGATTTTACGGTAATTGTTACTTCTAATTGTTCTATTTTTATTGGCAAACAAATGTTCAATTTTTATCTCTCAAATTATTTTTAATAAGTTACATTGTTTAATTGAATTTTTTTTTTTTAAAACATAATTATACATATGGGGTTGGGGACTGGGCTTGGGACTGGGACTGGTGTAGTCACAGCTGAGTTGAAGAGAAAGAAGAGGCTGTGTGTAGGAAGGTGGGCTAGGTTGGTGTGGTTGGGTTTGGGTTAGAAGACCTAGGCGAACGGGCTGTGTTAGATGCAGTAGGTGGGGTGGCTGCTGATGGGCAAACGCATAAGGTTCGCGCCTTTCACAAAACCACGCCTGTAACTTTTTTTCCAATAAACTCAAGCAACGAAAGTATATGACTCATCGGGCTTTCCTAAAAACTGAGTTGAGAGACTCTGCATTGTTTGAAGTTATGATATTGTAATGGTCTCCTTTGAAATGTGACCTTGCCCAAGTTTCGAAATTTGTTTCGCTAAGATATTTCCAACCCTTCTCGTCAATTTTCTCAATTTCAGACATATGCTTGCGAAACTCTTCTCTGGTATATGCCTCTGCTGCTCTTTTGAAAATTGAGATCGTGTCAGTCTTTCGAGTAACAGTCCTTAAGTTGCCTTTTATATGATAGATACAATGTGCATGACGTGCATTTTGAAAAACAATACGGACAACACTAAGAAGACTCTTATGTCGGTCGGATATCACAACAAGTCCTTCGTGGTCACCAGTTATTTCTTTCAATTTTGTAAAAAACCAAAGCCATGATGCATCATTCTCAGAATCAACAATAGCCCATGCAAGAGGATATATCTGCATATTTCCATCCTGACAAGTAGCAATAATCAACGTACCTTTATATCTTGCAGTTAAAAATGTTCCATCCACAATAACTATAAGATGCATTGCAGAGTGGAATCCAAGAATGCAAGCCCCGTACGCCAAAAAGAAGTACTTAAAGCGGTTTTCACTATCTGTAGACACCTTAATTTCGTACCCCTGGTATGTAATATGACATGCGATATCAAGACATGTTTAAACACTAACGAATGTTAAGTTACATGGTTTTAAATGTAAAATAAAAAGCAGAATGCGTAAACAGTGAAATGCAAGGGGCCTAAATGCCAAAAAGGAGATCAAAAAAGGAGCCTGGTACCACCCATGCCACCTCCTCGTGCTGCGCCCACCCCTTCCATGGGTGGCGCCCAATAGTTCCCTGTGCACTGTTGCAGTTTACCTAAAGTATAATCTCTCAAGCGCACGGTACAAGCCGATGAAGCACAGAAAGAGAAAACTTAACCATGAAGGAAAAGCCTTCGCAGCCTATAAATAAGAGGCCCCGGCTTGTGAAAAACCACAGTACACACAGTTATCAAACTTTCACCGCGTAATGAGTGATCGTTCTCCCAAGTGAGCGCCGAAGGAAATTCTTCCTCTAGCCCCAAAACTCCGTCAAATCTCCCCCAAACACAAAACTAACCGGCCAAAGTGAAACCTAGCTGCCCAACTAGGATTTTGCTCAATTCCATCGGTCCAAAAATCTCAAAAAGAGCAGTTGCCCTGCCTGAATCCAGACGCCAAATCAATAAAAAGCAAGCAGTTGCTCAGTCCGATTTCCGCTGTCAGCAAGCAAACAACAGCAAAAAAAGCAAGCAGTTGCTCCGCACAGTTCCCGAGGCCAGAAAGCAACTTTCGGAAACAGTTACTCTGCCCGAATCCCCGCAACAGCAAAACAACAACAAAAAGACTCGGTTCTCGTAATAATAATAATAATAATTATTATTATTATTATAATTATAATAATTATAATAATAATTATAATAATAATAATTATTATTATTATAATAATAATAAGAAACTGAGTATGCCTATTTATCAGCTCTCGTAACTGATTTCGAATTTAAACAAGAAACTCAGTTCTCCTTGCCCTAAAAATCCCTTTAAATTTATAACAAATAGTAAAAATGTTTGAACGTTAACAAATTGCGGGGATAGCTCAGTTGGGAGAGCGTCAGACTGAAGATCTGAAGGTCAGGTGTTCGATCCACCTTCATCGCATTATCCTTTACCTTTTTTCTGCTTGTTGTATTTGATGCAGTTCATTCCATCACAAGAACCTGACAATAAAATGACTGTTTTACCTTTCAATGGACAGAGTACAAATAGGAGGATTTGTTTGTTGATGAAAGTAGGATTATACCACTACATAACTTATTCATAGTTTTTGGGTTCGAGCCAGGAAAATGCAGTCTCATGAATTAGTTGAGCTTCGGGCCTGGGAACACCTAAGGAAAATAAGTCGAATTCGACATACCAATACTTGATTTTTTTTCTTCGGTTTAGTGCCTAAGAAGAAGCCTCACTAGATCATAAGAGACAAGTTGAGCTACAATAGAGTGTACTGAGGGTCGTTTTTCAAGACTTGTAAAGAAACGAGTTAGACCCGCGCAGATGAACAACAAAGAACTGTCCTTGTTCCCTAGAATGCGAAAACACTGGAACTGGAAGTACTATCATGTTTACAAGCCATGAGATTCAAGATAAAACCAGAAATACATATAGAAATTCTAGTAATCTAAGATCATTTAAACATAAAATTGTAATGGTATATTTATAAGCTCCTAATTTAACTTTGCTTGATAAGGGGAGAGATGAGGTGTGAGGATGAAGGAAGAGCTCTGAGAATGGCCTTCTGGTTAATGTGATTATGATCCGTTTGGGTCACTGCAGGGGACTGTTTGGAATTAGGGGTGTAAATCGGAACCACCGAACCGAACCAAACCAAACCAAACCAGTCGGTTTGGTTCGGTTTTGGTTGAAGACGGTTCGGTTTCGGTTTCAAGAATTGGAAAACCGCGCGGTTCGGTTCGGTTCACGGTTTTTGGTATCGAATCAAACCAAACCAAACCGAACCAAACCACCCTATATATTTTTATTTATTTATTATATAATATATATTATATTACATTTATTAACGATTTTGAACCTTTAATTTATTCATAATATATATATATATATATATATATATATATATATATATATATATATATATATATATATATATATATATATATATATATATATATATATATATTTCTTATTGTTTGTGTTTATTTTATTTGTATTGTTTTATTTATGATAATTTGTTGTTAGTAGATTATTTCCTAATTTTGATGTTAATTCCAAATTAAAATATTATTTTTAATGTTCATTAATTTCATTAAAAATAATTTATATAAACCACAAAACCAAACCAAACCAAACCAAACAAAATTCATGGGTGTGTTTAATGAGGTTCGGTTGTTTTATAAACCAAACCAAACCGAACCACTTTGGATTTGGAAATGGGTGTGTTCTAAATGCAAGGGTTTAGGATTTTTCCTTTTTCTTTGGTTTCTTCAACATTTTTTGGCTTTTTTACTTTTTCTTTAGATCGTTATAAGGAAAATTGTTTACTTGTTTTACTTTTGTTAAATAAATATAATAAAAACATATTTTAGCCAAAAAACTTGTTTTATATATTTGTTAAAGTAACTTTGTTTTATGGTTATATTAAAATAAAGATTGCTTTTAACATTTTTTGAGACGATTCCACGCGCCTTAAAACGTTTTGATTTTGTTTTTCCTTTAAGAGAAGACAAAATGTGAAAATCTGGGGCACTCACATTATCAAGCCCTAAAGAGAAGACTGTTGATGGATTAATAAATTTCAAGTTATGGGCAAATGCGGCCAACTTAGTATAACTATCCTCGACTGAACCCCTTAGGTGTTCTAAGGCAGCTTCTCTACACCTCCTCGATTTTTGATAACTTAGATCTACACCAAATGATCGGTAAACGTCGGCAACGACATCAGCAGGTCTATATGTAGTGTTACGATCCTCGAGCCTTGGCGATATTTGTACTCCAATAATATGCGACATTGCTTGTCTATGATTAGCCATGGACATATTTAGGTGGCAAGTATGTTCACCTGTATATTTTTTAATCTGAAAATAATCATATTCTAAGTACTTTGTTGCAAACAAATGCTATTTGCAATTATCATCACCACAAACTATTGTGTACACTGTCTTATTCGATTTTTTTGTTTTGAACTTAAAGTTGTTGTTCAATGCTAGCAAGTGCACAACTTCGTGAAGCTCTTTCTTGTTATTGAACACTTGGCTAACCTTCAAATCAATATCTACAGGTAACATTCGCGATGTACTTTCGACCGAATAAACTAAATGTTCACTTGTGAAGTCATTTCCTTTTTGGCTGCTTTGATCTCGATCACTTAGGCTAAACTCAAATCTCGGTGGTGTTGAGAAATCATTCTCATTATAGGATAAAGATTCTCGAATTACCTTTAACCTATCCGAAGAATCATTCGTATTATGATCACCTCCTTCAGGTTGCATTTCATCACGACCAACTCCATTATTTTCCTTTTCAATTTGCTTGTCACCACCACAACCAACTACATTATTTTCTTCTTTATTCATGTTACCACCAACTCCATTATTTTCTTCTTGGTGTCCGTCGTAATTTTCTTGGCTCACATGGGTTACACACAGAGGAGCCAAATAACCTTGTTTATTAATATTCAAGTACTATTCAACTTCGTTGTTTGAAGTAATCTGAACGGGAATTAGAAAACTATGCACCGTTGTTGGAGTAAGAAATGATATCTCTATATCATCAACTTTGCAAATGTTTCGTACTTTAGCATATAACTTTTCACTTGAAGTTTCATCATTGATTGCAAGTCCTGTTGCATTTTGGTTGCCACTAAATTTCCATGACCATCCGTTGTTTTCATCGACGAAATGTCCAAAATAAAACACAGTGGTCCAAAAACTTCGGTGAAGTTATAACTATAATGTAATTGAATAAAAAAATAGTCTATAAAATTGTAAAATAAGATTGTAGTTTCATAAATAAAAATAATGAAAAATATCAAGTTTGTATATAGATTCATATTTACAAATGGTGGATTAAACTTGTAAATGATTGATTACTTAACTCAATTGAAGACTTGTTGGTAGATTGTGTTGTTTGACTATTGAACAATTTTGAATTATGGTTAAAGTTAGTTAAGGTCAATAAATGTTTTTAATCAACTCTTTGTAGTCAATTAAGCCACCAAAATTGCAAATTTGCAATGCAATGTTTATAGTGGATTAATTGATCAAACACAAAGGTATACAGTCAATTATATTCTGTCACTTGAGGTCAATTAATCGACCAAACACAATACAATAAAGTAGATTAATTGATCCCTTAATGTCGAGTTAAATTAATTTAAAACACAATGCAATACAAAACAGTCTATTTACTTGAGGTCAATTAATTGACCAAACATAATGCAATACAGTCGATTAATCGATCAAAATGAAAAAAAAATTGATACCCATTAAGGTCATTCACTGAGTTCAATTAATCAACCAAAGACAATGCAATACAATTACTTGATGTTGATTAAGAGTCCAACACAATCCACTACTATTGGATTCTTAGTGGCCTTATAATCGACCATTCATTCAATAAAATTCAAGAAAAGGAAACCTAAAGATGAACTTGAATCTAAATACGGTCCCTCGCACTAGTTCTGGAGTATCAAAGTAGAGGGAATTTGAAAAGACTCAATACTGGGAAGAGCAATCAGGAAATTGGAAAATCAGTGACAATTGCAAAGTTGTTGCAAACCTATTATGTAAGTTGAACAAACTGTAAGAGGAAAACAAAAAGGGTATTTAAGATGTTCATAAGGGCGTTAAAAACTCATTTAAGATGATGAGATATAATAGATACTAGTACTCTTACCTGTGCCGATGACACGACGCCAGTATATTTCAAATATTTCAAATTACAAAACTTACATTTTTTTTTAAAAATTTATTTGTATACAAAATTGCGTGCATAAAATTGGTGGTTTTAGTGGATGAAGGATTAGCGGCCACTAATTATAAATAGTGGGGGGAGTTGGAGAGAGAGGGGTAGTTACTTAACTGCCATTCACACATGTGAACTCATGAAATGATAATGACCGTAGGATCTCAGTAAATGAATCAATCTCAACCACTTTTTATTTTTTGTCAATTGTAAGCGTACGAATACGAGCTGTATTTTATTATAGATTTCTATTAAAAAATATAGTTATATACTCCCTCCGTCCCTAAATTATTGTCCTCTTTTCCTTTTTCGTCCGTCCCAAAATAATTGTCCACTTTGAAACTTACCTTTTTAGAACATTACTTTTATCATTTTATCATTACTTTTTCACTCTACTTTTACCACATATACATGGACATTAATGGAAATTACACATTAAACTAATATAAATAATCAAGTCAATTACTTTTTTTTAAACTGTGCGCCGGATCCAGCATGACAATTATTTAAGGACGGAGAGAGTTTGATTTTTTTTTTTTCGATAAGTGTTCGTTATTTCATATTTGTAACTAACCTCTCACTAAGAAATCCCGTTGATCATATATATACTCTACTGAGTAGGTTGCGATGATTTCGTTAAATCGCAAATCAGAAAATTGCTGGGGAGCAGGAGAAGGACATCTTGGGATTTTGATGAAAGCATTCTTTTCCACTCCCGAAGAGTAGTTGTTGACTTGTTACAATCACGAGTTGTGTACGAAGGTGTGCCACTGTTCAAATCAACCTTCACTTCACCCATTTCGATGTTCGTGATAGGAGTAATAAAGATTTGTTTGAAGAAAGAAAACAAGAACGCCTAACTCGCAAAAAACTTCAATTTTATAAGATTGGATTGATTTGATTGTATGGAATGAAAATTAGGTTTTTTTTTCGATGTTGATAGAGTATTATTGTATCAATCAATGTATGTTCTGCTACTAATAATGATCAAATTTAATAAGTTTTGTTAGAATGGGGGATGATGAGAGCCAGGGGTACAGAGTTGACGAAAGCAGCCAGGCCCAGGCAGCGACTTACACCGTGGACGAAGCGCTAACGGCGGTAGGGTTTGGAAAATTCCAGATCCTGGTGCTGGCTTATGCTGGGATGGGACAGGCTTCAGAAGCTATGGAGATGATGCTTCTGTCGTTTGTAGGACCAGCGGTTCAGTCGGCATGGGATCTTTCTTCTCATCAAGAGAGCTTATTAACCAGCGTGGTTTTTGGTGGCATGCTGCTTGGAGCCTATTCCTGGGGCATTCTTTCCGATAAACATGGGAGAAAGCAAGTATTTTCTTTACTCCCTCCCTCCCAAAAAAAAAAATGAATGGTGTTTTTACATTTTTACCTTTTTACTACTCCCTCCCAAACTGAATGTTGTTTACATTTTTACTAAAATTACCTCTAGTTACTTTATCAGCACTACATTAATGTCATTACTATATTGTGAATTTAGTAAATTTATGCAAAACATGACACTTATATTGGGACAAGAAAATTTTAAAAATGTACAATCATTTAGGGGACAGAGAGAATAGTGTTCTTTCTTTTACTACTTCTAAAGGTAGTGGGAAAAATGATTGGAGATGTGTACCCCTCTTGTCAGGATGAGATCAACATTCATTCTTCTTTTTAAGAGTACCCTTTTTGCAGCGTTATATTCCTTGTATTTTTCATTCTAGTCTCTCTTGTAACCTGCAGGAGAGGATTCCTTGTTACAGCAATGGTTACAGTTAGCGCTGGTTTTCTAAGTGCCTTTGCTCCAAATTTTGTTTCACTGCTTATTCTTCGTTGTATGGTTGGTATTGGATTGGGAGGTGGGCCTGTACTCTCATCTTGGTTTTTGGAATTTATCCCTGCTCCAAGCAGAGGCACTTGGATGGTTGTATTTTCAGCTTTCTGGACACTTGGAACAATTCTTGAAGCTTCACTTGCATGGGTATTGTCACCAATCACCATGCCGTACGCTTTGCAATGTTAAAATATACTTCTGTTTCCTATATTTGTTTCTTTTATCTCAGTATATGATTTTTGAAGCATGAAGCAATGAGGATAGAGTATGTTTGCTGTCACTAAGAAAACTAGGTTTCCGAAGCAAATATACGAGACTTACATTTGACATCAAACCTTTTACATTTTACAGTGTTTCCGTTTATTGCTATGATCTTCTTACAATTTCAAATTCAGACCATCTCTAATTGTAATGTAGTCAAACCAGGTAGTACAGCTTCATTCAATCGAATTACATCTCCAAAAGCCAAAGAACAGAAAACTGTCATATGGAGTACTGCTCATGATTAGGCCTAGCAATGGATCATTATTTTACTGATTTACTCGGATTATATGATTTGGAGTTTTTTTTTAGGGTCTCCTTAGTTCAAGTTAGACCTATCAGGTGTCAGTGGGTTTCTTTTCACCCCTTGATGTTCTCTGAAGACAAGCTGGTACGTTGAGGCGTTTTACCTCAATGATCCCAAGTTGATTAATCGAGATTTTGGCTATACTTTCTTTGCTTGGCTGTCTTTGGTTGCTGTTCACTGCACTGTTGTATGATTATAATGTTGATCTTGTTCGTTCATATCAGTATATCTTTTGGTTACCATGTCATCTTTATGGATGAATTTAGTCAGCTATTTGAAGCGGTGTTAGGCTGCTCTCTCTTTTTAAGATTTACTCTTTTCTGGCCTTTGGCTTTTCCGTAGATGTCGGATGGTTGTTGATCTCTGTTGGTGAGATGAGATAGTTGAGCTACTTTGGGGATGTTAGAAAATATACTTTTCTAAGCAATTCCAGAAAAGTTGATTGAGAGCCCTTACATAGCCTGGTCAAGAGCATGTTTTTGTGCGGTTAGACCTAGGAAGACCCAACGTTTTAGCAGAATCTGTGGATTTTTGCCATGAGTGATGAGAAAAGATTTGGTGCTGGGAAATACTAGCTAAAGTGTGATTTTCTAGAAGAATTAGCACATTAAGGAGTAGTTGTTCATTTTTTCTCAAGGAGTTATGCACACCATGTTACTTAATGACTCTTCTAGTCTTCTAGATGTCTTTCTCTGTTGCTTCCAACCTTGCTTATAATGATACTGTAGCAATGCTATTTGTATCTTTTCCTTTATTTCTACCTGCAGAATAGATTCTGAAGCCACTGACCATACAATGGAGTAATGTTGGTTTATCCTCTGTAGTAATGACTTACTATAGTGGCAGATGGATCTATTGGCCATGTCATGTGAGAGTGGCAGCCAACAGTATTATTATTGCTCTTCTCGCTACAAGTATTACCGTACTACATCTGTCTCTCACTAGGTTCAGCTTCATCATGTGAGGAACTAAAGTATAGGTTCAGAAGCCTATTCTTCATCAACTCTATTCTCTCCCAAAGGAGAAACTTGGAATGGAGGGAAAAGGACTCGGGCTCACAAAAGATGGCATCATGGCATCAAAACTCTAGATGAATATCATGAGTTAATGCACTTTTCTTCAACAATTTTATTTGAAAAGAAAAAACTCCTTTCAAAGTGTGTGCTTTCATTTGGTTCTTTATCGAAGGAAACTGAAGACTTATGGTTGAGGCATGAAGACGGAGTCGGATGTTGGAGATTTTTTTTGTTAATATTATGGACAGTGTTTAGGCTTTATACTTTTGGATTGTATACTCCCTGTGTACAAGGACGTCACCTGATTTGGCACTTTGTTTATATAATATCTTTACTTATAAAAAAAAATGATAGACATGGAGTCCGGATGCGATGGCAGCGAAGCGGGAGAACAGAGATGATATGAACTTGAGGGGGATAGAAATAATTTTGATTGCAGAGGGGAAACTATTATGCAGCATTTGTTCCCTCTTTTGTATAATATCATGGATAATGGGGATGAACTGGTGGGTTCGCTCTTAGTAAATCATGGGGGGACAGATCTTTGGAGCCCTGTCTTTCACAGAAATTTCCATGATTGGAAGATCGAGGTCGCTGTGCAGTTTTAGTTTTTGTATCTGCTTCACGGTTTTAAGAGGCAAGGCTTGAGAGAAGATAAAGTCATCTGGGAGGGGCTCTAAGAACAGAATATTCTCTGTTAAATCCTTTTACTCAAAGTTGATTGATAAAGGCAGAGCCTTGTTCCCGTGGAAGGAGATATGGAAAGCTAAAATTCCCAGCAGGGTGGCCTTTTTTGTTTGGGAGGCAGCTAGGGGAGTTATTTTGACGGGGGAGAATTTGAGATCTCGTGGCATGATTTACGTCAATCTGTGTTACATGTGTAAGAATAAGGAGGAGAATGTGAACCACCTGCTCTTGCATTGCCCCATTGTGAGGGAGTTATGGATTTTACTTTTCCTCTCTCCTGGTGTATCTTGGGCTATGCCCAGATCTGTTATTGAGTTGCTACGAGGATGGTCGTTATTTAAAAGGAGAAGGAAGAACGTCTTCTGGGACTATGCTCCTGCGTCAATTTGGTGGACCATTTGGAAAGAGAGGAATAGGAGGGCATTTGAGAATGTCGAATCACATATCGATGGAACGTAGAAGAATTTTCTTCTATCTTTGCGCCTATGGTGCTCCATAGCTGATCCTAACTCAGATGATCCTTTGTAGATAGTATGGATAGATCTTTTGTTTAGTCTATTTTCGATCTTGTATACCTCCAGTGTATTAGGCTACCTGCGGATGGTTCTTTTATTTTTTCAAGTGGTATCGGGGCTGAAAATTAACATCTCAAAGTGTGAAATCATCCCTATGGGTGTGGTGGACAACTCGGGAGATCTTGCATCTTTCTTTGGTTGTAAAGCAGGAAGCCTTCCAACCACGTACCTGGGGCTTCCTCTCGGTGCTTCTTTCAAGAAAGCAGACATGTGGAATTCAGTCATTGAGCGTTTCGAAAAAAGGTTGGCAGGGTGGAAGAGACTCTATCTGTCAAAGGGTGGCTGGATGACTTTAATTAAAACCACTCTTTCTAACCTCCCTACCTACTTTATGTCTCTCTTTATGATTCCAACCTTAGTAGCCAAGAGAATTGAAAAATTGGAGGGGGACTTCTTATGGGAGGGGGGGCAATGAAGAGAGAAAATATCATCTTGTGGACTCAACATCTGTTTGCTCAAGTATTCAGAGCGGAAGGCGGAGGTTTGGGTATCAAAATATTAAGGAAATTCAATAGTGCCCTGATGGGTAAATGGTTGTTGGAGATACATGACAGAAAGAGAGGCTTTTTGGAAGATAATTGTGATTGGTAAATTTGGGCAAGGAAGTCGGTCGTGGTTCCCTTCGGTTGTTAGATGCTCTTATGGATCCAGTGTGTGGAAAGAGATCTCAAAAGGTTGGGAGGACTTACATCGTGGCATTCTCTTTGAAGTAGGGAATGGGGATAATGTTAGGTTTTGGAAAGATAAATGGTGTGGGGAAATTCCTCTCCAGGAGTTTCCTAGGCTTTATAATCTTGTGATTAACCGTGAGGCTATGGTGAGCGAGATGTTAGAGAACCTTGATGGTAGAGATATATGGGTCCCTACGTTTAGAAGAAATTTACAAGATTGGGAGGTTGGAGATTTGGCAAGATTTCTTGAGAAACTCTATGCCATAAAGAGACAAGGACCTCCCAAAGATAGGGTGGTTTGGGTGAGATCGAAGAGCAGGAAGTTCACTCTAAGTCCTTTTATTTAGCTTTATGTGAATTGGACAGAAACTCTTTCCCTTGGAAAGTCATTTGGAAATCTAAAGCTCCCAGTAGAGTGGCTTTCTTTACGTGGGAGGCTGCAAAGGAGGCCATCCTTACGGGGGATAATCTGAGAGCTAGAAATAGGGCTTACGTCAACCGGTGCTATTTGTGCAAAGAAGATGAGGAGACGACTAATCACCTTTTGTTGCACTGCCTGTAGCAAGAGTCATGGAGTTACTTTTTTCTCTTAGCAGGCATTTCTTGGGTTATGCCAAGATCTGTAGTTGAGCTCCTCCGTGATTGGTCGATGTATAAGAGGAGAAGACGGAATGTGGTATGGGATACAGCTCTGTTGGCAATTTGGTGGAGCATTTGGAAGGAGAGGAACCATAGAGCTTTCGATAATGTGGAAGTTGGGTTAGATAAGCTAAAGAAGAATGTTTTTCAGCTCCTTCGTTTTTGGTGCTCGGAGACTTCTTTACATGAATAGAATCTTTTTGTGGATATGGTGGATAGTTCAATCCAATTGTAATTTTTGTTTAGTATACTTCCTGTGTACAGGGTTGCACCTCCCTTTTTGACTTCGTAATTAATACAATCTTTTTTTTTATAGAGGTAAATGAATATATATTAGAGTGTCAAAACAGGTGATGCGTCCTATTTACATAGATAGAAGTATAAAAAGTCAAAAGACTAACTAATGTTAAGGAAAGTTCTGCACAAAATCTACAAAAGAGGAAGACATGGGAGTATGTGAATGCCCAGCCCCTGCACACCACACAAACAGGAGATGAAGCAGAGCACTCTTCATATTTGAAATAGACCCTTCCTCGTTATCAAAAGCTCTCTGGTTTCTTTCCTTCCAGATTGTCCACCACACCCCTAACAGAGCAGCTTCCCACAAAATATTTCTTTCCTTCCTTCGCCAAAAATTCCTCCAGCTCCACAACACATTTTTGGAGGCCTCCGGGAGCACCCACTCCACTTTGAACAAGCGGAACAAAAGGTTCCACAACCCCAACTACCGGGCAATGCAAAACCAAGTGATTTACACTCTCCTCGCTCTCCTTGCACAAGAAGCATCTGTTAACATATATCATCCCTCTTTTCCTCAGGTTATCCCCGGTTAGAATAGCCTCGTTCGCCACTTCCCAAGCAAAAAAGGCTACGCGACTTGGAGCTACTGACTTCCAAGGAAAAGGTAACCCTTCTCTATCCGACAGTTTGGAACAATATCCTTTCACTGAGAATTTGCTGTCCTTCGACCCTCTCCAAACCACCCTATCAGTCTCGCAACCTACTTTTTGAGCATAAAGAAACTCAAAAAATCTTGTCACCGAATCCATCTCCCAATCCTGAAAATTTCTTCTAAACGTCGGGTTCCAAGATACTTGACCTCCCTCTAAAGAGAGCACCGAGCTGATCAAACTATTCTCTTCCCTAGACAAGGAGAAGAGCTCTGGAAATGATTTGGATAATACCTCGTCTCCACACAAGTCTTTCCAAAATTTCACCGTCGCCCCCTACCAATCTCGAACGAAATATTCCTGCCAAAAGCATTCCAGCCTTTACTAATACCTTTCCACACTCCTGCCCCAAAAGCCTCGGAGACCTCTGCTGGAAACCACAAATGATTCCCTATGATTCCCTTTACCAATACCTTTATTATTACAATCTTTGTTTATCAAAAGAAAAAAATTGATTGCTGAGGGGTCTTTTGTGGTCGAGTTGGGAAGTTCGGTTCGGGGGTAGTTTGAAAGGTCTAGAACGTCATTCTGGAAGCTTGGACGGAGCTGAATGCAGATGTAGGAAGGTCAGTCTGCGCCTCCGCGCAGGATGAGCAGCGTGCTAGTGCCTCAGCCTTAGTAGTTTTCCAGAAATCAGAATGAGAGAATCAGAATTCAAGGCGCTAACGCTGGTGCCATTGCACCTGGTCTTCGCCCCCGCGCCTCTTGCCCTGCGCACTAGTGCCATGCCGCGAGACAACTGATGTGTTTTGATATTTGGTTTATTTAGGGTTTTGTTTTCCTTATTTAATGCCTATGTTTTAGGACGTACTTTAGGGTTTTCTTTCAGCAATCTTTTAGGGTTCTAAGCCTATTTAAGGGTCGTTTTGACATTGTTTTTACTAGTTAGAGAGTTATTTTAATAAACATGAGTTTTTCTCATCAAGAAAGTAAAAATTCTTTGGTCCAATCAGTTGTGTGTCCATGATTGAATCAAAGTCTAGACTTATCAATTGGAGATCCATCCCAATTGTGGTGCCACTCACAATACCAAGGTTCACGTGGAGAACTGTCCAATCTTTGGGGGTGTGTTGGTGTATATGGACCGAACGTAATCGTAGAGCCTTCGAGAACGTTGAGTTGAATGTAGACAGATCCAAGGATCGCATTGTGGAAACTATCAGATTTTAAAAGAGTGGGCAATTCTTTTGTTGAGTTCTTAGATAGGTTCACTATTGTATAGTATTTTCGGTAGGAGTATATTGACTGTATACAAAGGGTGCGACCCCTGATTAGTCGTTTGTTTCTAATATATCTTTACTTATTAAAAAAAAATACCAAGGTTCACGTCAATTCAAGGGCGTCGGGTCACGATGGGAGATCTTGGGTTGGGACAAATCAGATCAAGAGATTAAACATGTACCGTATGTTTGCCCCTCTGTATACTTTACACCTCATGGTCCTCATCATCATGAATTTCCCTTTGACTTCCTGCTTCTTGGTGCCCTTCCCTTTGGGGGTTGCAGTCGATTGCTGCTCTTGACATCCGGCATTAAGGCAAGAAGGTAGACTTTGATCTCTCCCAATTCCCCTATCTAAGCTAGAATATTGAAGGACATTATATCGCTATTCCAGTTGGTTATTCAAGGTTTTATCAACCTCAGAGTTCATTGCACTTCTTGGACAATTTTATTTGAAAAGCTAAAACTCCTTTCAAAGTGTGCGCTTTTGTTTGGTCTTTGATTAAAGGAAACTGAACACTAATGTTTAAACCATGGAGTCCTGATGCAATGGCAGTGAAGCAGGAGAACATAGAATAAACATGTACTGACTTATTGTCCCTCATATACTCAAAACCTCTTAGTGCGTCATGTGAGGAAAAATTCTGCTAGCCAAATAGATGAGCTATTTTCTCTTAATTTACAGAATCTCCCTAGTATATAGGGCATACACACACATGCACACCGAATGACAAGCTCTTATAATCGAGATAACTCCACTCTCACAAAGCTTGATTCAATACATGCCATCTACTATTAAGAGGTTTCTCATTCCTTCGTGTCAAATACTGACGTAAGAGTAAGAGAGAACTTATATTGAATTATATTGGAAGCATATGAATTACAATGGAGGAGGCGAGGTATAAATAGGAGAGAGGGAAAGAGAGCCATTCTGCATCCCTGCCCATCATTACCAGTGGAATGTCATGCCATTTGGCTTAAAAAATGCCCCATCCGGCTTTCAAAAAGCTGAGAACCCAAGGGGTTTGAGAGGCTGTCAAGATCCCTAAGGCAGACCCTATGACTCCCCAAGACAAAGGAGCGTTTTAAGATACTTTAATAACTGCTGATAATTTAAAAGAGGCTTTATAATAATATCCAGATACATATAATAGTAGTAAAGTTACACACAACACATATTAAGACGCATATTCTAACACTCCCCCTCAAGGTGGAGAATGTGGATCCACCATTGCCAGGAGCGCTCCTGATGTTGTTGAAAGCTTTGTGTGGGAGCCCCTTAGTGAAAACATCAGCCAGTTGGTCTTGAGTAGGAATGAAAGGAGTACAGCCACTTTCAATCTTTTCTTTTATAAAGTGCATATCAACTTCAATGTGTTTAGTCCTATCATACTGGACAGGATTATGAGCAATGCTCACAGCAGACTTGTTGTCACAGTAGAGTCTCGTAGGGTTGGTCCAAGTAATCTTCCAAGTCATTGAGGATGATTTTGAGCCAGAGGAGTTCACAGATGCCAATGGCCATGGATCTGAACTCAGATTATGCACTGGATCTTGCCACTACTTGTTGTTTCTTGCTCCTCCAAATGATCAGGTTGCCTTGTAAGTAGACACAGTACCCAGTGGTGGATAATCTGTCATCAGTTGAGCCAGCATAGTCTGCATCAGTGTATGCATCAGTGTATTGTTTAAGGGCTTGTATTTCTCCTGTATCATCACCTGTTACTATGATATCATCCACATAAACCAAGAGGATGGCAATTTTCCCTGTGCTAGAGTGTTTAAAAAACAAGGTGTGATCACACTTTGTTGGTAGTGGAGGGCAGACATGGCTTTGGAGAATCCGCCAAACCATGCTCTAGGACTCTGTTTCAAGCCATAAAGGGCTTTCCTTAGTTTACAGATTTTCCTTTCTATCCTTCAAAGCCAGGGGGTATGTGCATGAACACATCTTCCTCAAGTTCTCCTTGAAGGAAGACATTCTTGACATCAAATTGTTGAAGTGTCCAGGTCAGGTTGACAACCAAGGATGGGAGAACCCTTACAGTGTTCATTTTGGCTACTGGAGCAAAGGTGTCAAAGTAGTCTATGCCATAGGGTTGGGTGAAACCCTTGGCAACAAGCCTAGCCTTATACCTATCAATGGATCCATCAGATTTGTATCTAATTGTAAATATCCATCTACATCCTATAGGTTTAATCCCTTTTGGATAATCAACAAGTTCCCAAGTTTTATTTTTCTCTAATGCCTGCATTTCTTTTACCATAGCACCTTTCCAGTTTTCGTTTTGAACAACTTCTGAAAGATTAGTGGGAATGGAGGAGGAATGTAAGTGGCTGAGAAAAGCCTGATGGCCTTTGGAGAAGTGTTGGTAAGTAAGGTAGTTCTATATGGGATGTTTAGTAGTGCAAGCCCTTTCACCCTTTCTTAAAGCTATAGGAAGGTAGTAATCATCATTTAGATAGGTTGCTGATCGATGTATTTTATACGTCGATTTTATATGCTTCTATGACTTAAATTAGGCTATTTCACGAGGCTTTTGGCTACTGATATGTGTTTTCAGTGAGTTTTGTAAGTTTCAGGGTTTTTAGTGAAAATATGCAAAACTCCAGGATTTTATATGCAAATTCCAAGAAGGGCCCAAGATGTAAAATGAAGAAGCAAAGAAGATACAACATTCTGGAGACCTTGCGGTCGCAAGGTACCCAGACCTTGCCCCCGCAAGGTGGGCAGTAACACTGAAGAAGGCAGAAATCAAGGGCCAGAAAATCTGGAGACCTTGCGGACGCAAGGTACGCCAGACCTTGCGACCGCAAGGTGGTCAGAATGCGAAGAAGTCGTATTTTCACAAGTGATTCGATTGGATTACAACTCCCGGGTATAAATAGAAGTCGGATGCCAAAAGCCTAGGAGAGAAAAACGGCTGGAAACAGTTTTATATAGATTTTAGATAGTTTTTAGGTTGTATAACATAGTTAGATTGTGTAATTTCAAGTATTGAAGATCAAATCATGTTTTCGTTCATCTCCATGTGCTGTTCATTGGTCTATGATGAACTAAATTATTCATAATCTAGGAGGTGGGAGGTAACTTGTATCGAATTTATGTCTTAATTCATATATATGTTCATTCAATTCTTATTGATTGTGGTGTTTATCAATCCCTCTATTATTTTGCTTTGAACAAATGAATGTAATCGCAAATAATAAAGGCTTAGAGGTGCGGATAACTGCATGACCAATGTGCATATGTCGTACACTGGCTCACCATCACAATAAATTGGACCTATCGATGCACGAGAGTGATAAGTTAGGGCCAGGTTCATAAATGATCTAGGTGACAGATAGATCATAATCTAGGTGACAGATAGATTACTTGTTCTTGTGCTTAGGATATAGAATGGATGAATGTTATGGGGATGGAGGCTGAACCAATAGTTCAACAGACTATATCTATCTTTAGTGAACGAACCCAAGAAATTGAATGATAATTATTATGAATTAAACATAAAGGAGATACAAGTGAAACCCTGAATCCTAGATTGCCACCCACCATACGATCTTCATAACTGTAATTACTGCTAATTAGTTAAACATCTAAATATCAAATAGTAATTTAGAATAAAATAATTATAAAAACCCCTTTAGATTAATAATTTGCTATCAATAAAGTGTACTGTTCGTGATCTCTTGTCTCTATGGGTTCGACCCTTGCTTCCAATACTATTCTATAATAGTCTTGTCCACTTGTAAGGAAAAAGATTAAAATAAAACATCGATCAGTTGCTATTTCATCCCGACTAGATTCTTGTGAAGCCAGATCTTGATCAGATTCTGGGTTAGAATATGAATCATGGTCCGGGTAGCCTTTTCAGAGAGGGGTACAATAGGTTCAGGTGTCACTTCAGACGTAGGAGGTACCCTGGTTTTCCTTCTGGTATAAACTTGTATAGGCTTCTCTGGTTTTTTAGGTATATCACTCACTTGGATGTTCCGAGTGGGCAGGGAGAGGTCAAGTAGAAAGGTATCACTAGAGAAGGTCTCCCCCTGAATTGGGGAGTAGGCTTCTGTGAAGTAAGGAGAATTTTCATCAAAGGTGACGTCCCTGGAAACAAAGTTCTTTTTGGTAGGTGGATGATAGCATTTGTACCCCTTTTGAGTCCCAGAATATCCTATGAAGACACATTTGAGAGCCCTAGGATCTGGTTTCGCCCTTTTTTGTGAGTGGATGTGGACAAAGGCAGGACATCCAAAGATTCTTGGAGTAAGACCTCGAGAGGCATGAAGATCAGGATAATGTTTGTTTAATATATCAATGGGACACTTCATGTCCAGTCCGATCCTAGTTTCCCCCTTTTTTGTGAGTGGACGTGGACAAAGGCAGGACATCCAAAGATTCTTGGAGTAAGACCTCGAGAGGATCCCATTCCATCTCTAGAGGAAATCCAGAGATGGGCGAATGTTCATTGGAAAGTTGCTGGAGGGGTCAAAGTGCTTGATTTGAGTGGTCGATACTTTCTGTTCATTTTTCCTTCCAGTAAGGAAGCATCTCGGATTCGTAATTTCAAGAAGTGGGTGGTGAACCGTAGTCCTTTGCTTTCGGAGTTCTGGGACCAGGTGGGTCTGTGCCATCACGTCGATCACAAGCCTAAAGAAGTGTGGATTAGGGCGCTGGGGCTACCTCTCCATCCGTGGAGTAATCTTGTTTTTTCGGAGATAGGAAAGGTGTGTGGTGGTTTCGTGAAGGTAGACGAATTTACTGAGAATAGAGCTGATGTTAGATGGGCTCGCATTTTGGTTCGTCATAAGGAATCTATGCCGGCGGAGGTGCGAATTGGGGTTGGAGATAGAAGCTTTGCAGTTCCTATTTGGCCGGAATCTGCACCTTTTTGCCATGAAAGGCGTAGGGTGGTGGAAGAAGGTAGTCAGAGGAGTTTTATCAATTCATAAAGAACTGAGAAAGTGTGAATAAACTCACATATTTAATAATCAATCAAAAGGTTTTGTTTGATACATAGAAAACCCTTATTTATATCCCTAATTTACCTACTTTAAAGCTGGAAACTTAAACTTAACAAATAAGAAAATAGTTCAAAATAAAACCCTAAAAGTCAAAACATGAAATAAGGTTTACAGCGCAATGCGGTCGCTTTGATGGAAGTAATGCGACCGCTTCGAGCTCTGGTGCGATCGTATCGAATGGTGATGCGAACGCTTCATTACGGCTGATATTTTGATGAACTCTCTGTCGTCAATGCAACCGCTTGGCAAGAAGAATGCGAGCACATTAAGATGTGATGTGGTCGTTCTGCAGATCGGGAATGCGACTGCCTCCGTCATGAATTGCCTGCTGATCTCGTGTCACCAAGATCACCTCTTGTGCCTCGTAGCACGCTGACCATCTTCCTTTGGGTCTTCAAATCAGTCTCCACGCGATCCAAGGCTCGTGACTCCAACTCCCAATCTCCTCGTATCATCAAGCTCACTTCCTCACGTATCTTCTTTACACGTGCTCTTGTTATCGGTCCACTTGACGCCTGCAATGGCTTTGGATTTACGTCCGTGGTGATGTCCTCATCAAATTGATTTTGAAATGGACTTGGGCTTGCAAGGATCACATCAAATACCACCCGCACCCACATCCCTAAAATAAAATTAAACAATAATATTAAATGAATAAATAATTTGAATTTACCATGGTTGAAGTGGATAAACTTGTTTTCCGATTTAACAACCTGGGTTAGCTCTCCTTCAGTAGACGGGTTGATATTTCAGAATTGGTAGGGGTCTAAGAAAGGAAGAAATGGAAGTTGTTTTGGAAATGTGGGATTTTTGCTGTCCTTTGGTGCACTCAGGCATCGGGGAATGATAGAATCTTTAATAGCAAACTCTCCCCCTTAATCTGCTCTTGGTTGTATAGTCTTCTTGGTATCCCTTTGGGCAAGGCGTCTGAGGATGTCACAGGATTGTTGTCAGTGATATGGTGCAGGGGTGGATGGCAGTTCTTGTCTAGCTTTTTACCTGTTTGTTCAGTTTCTCCATTTTGCTTTATGAGTGGACCTCTTGTTAACCATTCTTGCTACTTTCCCATCTGATCTAAATAAGAAACTGCTTGTTCTTAAAAATTATGATGACACTTGTAACCCTTGTGAGTAGCTCCAGTAAGAATGCATTTGAATACCTTGATCCAAAGTTCCTTTGGACTCTGGAATTGTTAACAAATTATACCAATCCAAACACTTTGGGATGAGCCAGACTGCTAGAGTATGTTGGAGATAGGAGTCAGGCATCTTATTATCTGGATAGCATGCAATTGAAAGCATCTTTTTTTGGAAATGTTGAGACATCCGTGGGATTATTAAGGCATGAAGTTGATCGAGAATAATGACAGTTTTTGTTCTCAGCAACACCATTAAGTTTTGGGATGTCATTATTATATTAGTCGTTAGATGGCTAACGTGATCCCATATCGCATCTACCAAAACCATGGAGCTCTTAGCGACAAGCCTCAACAGGTATGGTGCAAACTCAAGACTCATCAAAAAGGCCAACCGACGTACGCCACAATCTCTCAGCCCATGAAATGCTGAGCTTTAATCTGATCCCTTCATATAATGCATTTCCAGGGATAAAGCCAAAATGGGCATGTGCTTTTGCCTCCAGGCACGGGGATTGTTTGCAAGAAGAGCATAAGTGATATCTATGCACCATGTTTTAGTAATGTATTCTGTCAGTTGTGTTAAGAAATGTTTAGGGACATGTTACTTTTGTTCCATTCCATCATTATACAACAGCTAGGGTTATGGATGTCTTTAATGTGGCATGACAACCATTCCACAGATTTCTCTACCGTTGTTGCGTTTTCCCTATACCTTCTACTCCAAAACTAAACATATATTCGAAATGGAATTTAGATGTTTCTCTAAACCAAAACCTATATTTTAACTGGAATTGAGATGTTTATTACAATTTTTTTTGTCCGTTTTCAGTTTTCCATGTGCAGTGCCTTGGAAAAAACCTTGCTATTCATATCTAACAGGCATTCTCGCTGCTGAACCTCAATTATTTTGTTTTTTTTATTTTGCAGTTAGTCATGCCATCGTTGGGTTGGAGATGGCTTCTTGCACTGTCTTCTCTTCCTTCATCACTTCTTCTTGTGTTTTATGGTATGGCACCTGAGTCACCAAGATATTTATGCTCGAAAGGGAGGAGAAATGAAGCACTTTATGTTTTGGAGAAAGTTGCAAGAATGAACAGGAAAAAACTTCCGCCTGGCACTCTTGTTTCTGATCATCTAATCGAGCTTAGTCAGAAGTTTACTGCATCAGAAGATGCACACCTTCTGTCACCTAGAAAGAATGAAGATGCAACTCCTGATGGCGTGGATTGCAGTAAGGAAAGAGTGTCATCACTATTTTTGCTTTTTGCACCAGAATTACTCAAGTCCACCCTGCTGTTGTGGGTAGTGTTCTTTGGGAACGCGTTCTCGTATTATGGCCTCGTTCTGCTGACAACTGAACTAAATAGTGGACATAATAATTGCTCGCTGGCTGAGTTGCAATCTAAAGGCCCCCAGGACGTCAGCTACAGAGGTGTTTTCATCACTAGTTTTGCAGGTATGGCCATGTACATGATACAATCTCAATTGTTTATTCTATTCAACGTGAAGATGTCTTCACATTCTTATATTGGACATTCTTCATTCCTGGAACGAGGCTGAATGCATTTAACTTTGATTTGCTTCAACAAGAGTTGCCTGGGCTTCTTCTATCCGCTGCTACAGTTGATAGATTCGGTCGCAAGCTCTTGATGTCTGCTATGTTCTTCTTCTGTTGCATGTTCCTGCTTCCATTGGTTTTCCATCAGCAGGAGGGTGTGACAACAGGCCTACTCTTTGGGGCTCGCATCTGCATTACCACAACCTTTACAGTCGTCTATATATATGCTCCCGAGGTGAGTCATAACTTTTGACAGTATAATGTCTATTGCAATGCATAAAGATTTTTGCGGAAGTGAAGTTGAAGTGGTTATACAGAAAATATATCAAATGTGGCGTAAAACATGTCATCTTGGTATCTCATTTTCCTTTAAAAAAATGCTAGGAATCCCAACTTTTCATCCCAACCTACACCGTAGGCATGTGATTTGTTGGAAACTGTGGCCCAAGAGTTAAGTGATGTGATGATGGAATGTTCAATCAATCATGTTCAATGCTACATGGTAGGGGACAGAAATTGGATAAAATGTTGGGATACCTAGCATTACTCTTTCAATATTCTTAATGCTTTTCCCCTATTTCATCGACTTCTGTATCCTTGGAAGGGGAAAGAAGGGGTGAAGGGGCAGCTTCTCTATTGATGGGATCGATGTGCTGTCGCTTACGATCGATGCCTTTTATTTTATATTTGTAGATATACCCAACATCGGTGAGAACAACTGGTGTTGGAGTTGCCAGCTCAGTGGGAAGAATTGGTGGGATGATATGCCCTTTGGTGGCAGTAGTTTTACTACATGGATGCCATCAAACTGCATCCATACTTCTTTTTGAGGTGGTTATTTTTCTTTCTGGTGTATGCGTGTTGGCTTTCCCTTTTGAAACAAGGGGCCGTGAATTGAGTGATTCTTTATCCAATACTAACAATCCCTGTGATAGATAGTAACTAAACACACTGATATTTTACAATTGTTTACATTTTGGTGGCGGAACTTGGCACATTAGTTTCTCATTGAATTGAAATTTGTTGTAACTTATGATATGTGTAATAAACTTGGATATCTTTATACACTAATATAATATGTGCCCGACACGTGATTTCTTATTTTTATTTTCTTCTTTCCCTTTCACTTTTCCCCCTAACAGATGATGTAAATAATAATCTATATCTATATATATATATATATATATAATGACAAAGGTTGATTTATCCCTCCAAAATCTCACTTTTGAATTATTGACTTTTAAGTTACCAATCCACTCTTTCTCTCTCCTATCTTTTCCATATTTTCTCTCTTTCTCTCTCCCCTCTCCTCCCTATTTTCTCTCTCATCACCACCATCTCCTCCTTTTTATTTATGTTTAAACATTTTTCTCTCTTTAAACATAAAAAATGGTAACTAAAGCAAAAATAATAATTCTGGAGTCAAAAAAACAAAAATATAAGAGGAGGTTAGTAAAATAAAAAATAATTTATGGAACAAATCACTATAAAAATAAAAGTTATAGAATAAACAAAACAAATATAATTTAATGCGAATGTTAGTAAAATAAAATAATTTACTTAACAAAAGTTTAAAACAAATTCTTAAAAATATATGTGCAAAACAAAAATACGTTAGTAAAATAAAAATATTTGATTGAACAAAAATAATAGTTACGGAGTTAATAAAACAAAAACAATTTAAACTGAGGTTACTAAAATAATAAAAATAATTTACAAAACAAAAGTTTAAACAAATTCTTAAAAATAGTTATGTAAAACAAAAATATATTATTAAAATAAAATTATGTGATGGAACAAAAATAATAGTTACGGAGTTAATAAAACAAAAAATAACTTCAGCTGAGGTGAGTAAAATTATAAAAATAATTTACGGAACAAAAGTTTAAAACAAATTCTTAAAAATAGTTATGTAAAATAGAAAAAAAAATGTTAGTAAAATAAAATACTTGATGAAACAAAAATAATAGTTACATAGTCAATAAAATAAAAAACAATTTAAACATAGGTTAGTAAAATAATAAAAATAATTTACGGAACAAAGGTTTTCCGTAAAACTAATTCTTAAAAATAAAAGAAAAATAATAGTTACGAAGTCAATAAAACAAAAAATATAAAGGAAGTTAGTAAGATAAAAATAATTTACGGAATAAAAATAATAGTTAACGGTAAAAATAATTTGGTTATTTTTATTTTAGCTTATTTTCTTATCAGAAATTCATTTATTTGTAAAATAAAAATATAATTTAATAAAAGTAATCATTCAAAATGAAGAACTTATTTGAGTTCAGATTCTATTTGCAGGGCAGGAAAAATCCAAGTTTGTTCGAATATATCATTCTACATACTTTTTGAATAATATACAGTGTTCGGGGTTGTCAGTCCATTGATTGACATTTAAATTGGTGTTTCAGTAATGCTATTGAGAAACATTGACTATGGATTGACATTTAAATTGGTGTTTCAGTAATGCTATTGAGAAACATTGACTATGCTGCATGATTGTGCAATGGAACAAGACTAATCATCATAAATCTTGGGGATCACATTGTTGAAACAATTTTTTTGAAATGAAGCAATGTTTAAGGAAAAAAAATTAATCTAAAGATTGTCATTAACTTCATCTGATGACTGATGTAGACCATAAGGGGTGGCCCAGTGGTAGAGTTGGAGCTTTATAAAAAATGGTAAATTTCAAGTGGGTACAATTTTAAAAACATGTTTTCATCTAAGACCATCAATTTTTTGGACATTTCATGTAACTACAAATTGGTTGCCAAATGACAAAAATACCATTAATGAAGAGATAAAATGTAATCCAAATGACAAAAACGACTATACCAGTATATGATTATGATTACTTAAAACAGCAGCAATAGTATTTGGTTTATGACTTTATGGTTAGTTCAACTTTATTTACTGACATCGTCAAACCTACTCAATTAATCACCATGATTAGACTGTAAAAACATTAAATAAATAAACCAAACATTCAACAAACTTGTAAACACTACTCAGGTACATACATTTCTGATGCCAAAAATACATTTCTGATGCCAAAAAAAAAATTGATGCCAAAAAGCTGATGCCCAAAAATAATCTGATGCAAAAAATTAACCTGATGCCAGGCATCAGAAATCAACCTGATGTCAGGCATCAGAAAGCAACCTGATGTCAAAAATCAATCTGATGCCAAAATCATCTCGATGTCGCATCGAAATCAACCTGATGCCAAAAATCAACCTGATGTCAGGCATCAGAAATCAACCTGATGCCAAAAATCAACCTGATGCCTGACATCAGAACCTTCAAAATTTAAAATCAAAACTCAAAATCCAAAATCAAACATAAAAAACCACTGTCACCATCTCTCTTCATTTTTATTTTAATTATATTAACATAACCCTTTAAAAATTAAAATACATCACCCAGAAAAGCATGCATTAAACAGCTTGAGTGAATAATGTGTTCCCTGGAGTACTATTTATTGAAAAGTATGATTGATTGAAGTGTTGAAAAGTGTGGTTGCTTTTCCGAGGAGTTTGATTTGTTGAGTAATCAAAAACCTAAATGGGATGATTTGGTGAACCCTCGTCTATTGGTTAGCTCACTATTGAAAAATGCTGCTCTTGTACTCTTTCACTGAAAGATCGATGGTGGCGGCGAAACAAGGAGAAGGATGAGAGAGAGAGAGAGAGAGAGAGAGAGAGAAAGGTACCGGGAGCAATATGAGAGAGAGAGAGAAAGGTATCGATGTATTTGTGTGATACAGATACAAATGGGGGTAGTAATGTACTTTTATCTCAAAAATGTATCTAAAAGATATGTTTCAAAAATGACTGGATTGATTTGAAAACACATTTTAAAAAATGTACCGGCTTGTAATTATTCCTATAAAATATGAGGTCTCAGGTTCGATCACTTTTCATGCCCCTTTAGGGAAAATGTCTACAAAAAAAAAAATCATTTGATGTAGGACTGACTTTCAAGTTTCAAAGAAGACAATTTCCATTGTTGGTATCATATGCAATGACAATTAACAAGTGTCAAAATCAATAATTGCACGTAGGTCTCTTCTTTAAGAAATCAGTATTTAGCCATGGGCAATTATGTCACAGTTTTTAGAGTAAAAAATTGTTTTGATTTAAAGATATTGATATACGGTGAAAATGAAAAACCAACTAATAAAACAACAAATGTTGTGTATAAGGAATTTTTTTAGAATTTATGGCTAGTGATATTCTGATGTGTATTTGTTAATAAATTGATTCTTCTTATTTTATCCTTTAAGATTTTTTTATCCTCTTTATTTTGTTTAGGTACGATTTAGTTGAAAAAAAAAGAATAACATGCATTTAACGCACGGGTTAAAAAAACTTGTTTGGAGTAATGTGTTGGAATAATTGTGTTTTTGTAATGGAAATTGTACAATTTGATGCACGAATTTCTTTACAAGTCATTTGTGTAATGATAAAGGTAATTGTGGAAATATGCTCTACTTCGTAAGCACATCGAAATCATATACTCCTTCCATCCCAAAAGTATTGTCATATTTGATCCAGCACACGGCTTAAGAAAAAATAATTGACCTGATTATTATTATTATTGGTTTTATGCGTAGTTTCCTTTAAAGCCTACTAGTGACGCTCCCTTGCGTTGCATGGTTTGTATACGGGTGTAAAACTATATACTCAATTGAAGTTTAATATGAACAAAATAAACAAAAATTAATAAACTGTAAAATTAAACATACAAAATCACATAAATTTGAAAATGTTATTATAAATTTTGAAATATTTTTTATAAATAATATTTGTTTTTGAATATGTACAACTATTACAACTATCACTAACTTTAGACAAAGTGATAAAAATTGGTTATGACTAAAAACATGTTGTTTTTTTCAAAAGAAGTACTATGTTAGAAAATGACCGACCTTAACTTTTATTTATAGACACTGCGTTAGATAGCAACAGCGAAAAATGTCTTCTATGCAATTTGAATAGAATTTTATAATCAGATGATATCAGTAACATTAGTGGAATTAAAAAAAAATACAATCAGAATGGTCCTTTGAAAGAACTCAACATTCTAAAACATTGTTTCTTAAACCTCGTGTCATTGCATAACCCAATGCCAGGGTTACGAAGCAACATAACCGGAGCTCCATGTTTCGAATTCAACTAATGATTTGAGATTTTCAGAACATGTAATTTCATTTAAAATTCAAGAGCATGTATATCGATCAAAAGTTAAATATATTCAAAGCTCAAATACAGAATTCCTTCTTCCTTCTGAATTGTTCATTAATTCCATGAAATATATATATATATATATATATATATATATATATATATATATATATATATATATATATATATATATATATATATATATTGTGTGTGTTTGTGTGTGTGTAATATTATATAAAGTTATTTTTTAATGTTTGATATTAATTACAAATTAAAATTTTATTTGCCTTATTTTTATTGTGATATTTAATGTTCGTTAAATTGATTAGAAAGAAATGACTAAAGTACCAAAATAAAAATAAAAAACAAACCAAAACGAGTGGTTCGATATGAAAATTTTGGAATCAATAGAGGGTAGTTCGATTTGTGGTTTTAGCATAAACCAAACCAAATCGAGTCACGTACACCCCTACGTACACCTCTAGAGGGGTAATACTAATTCAGTTGATTTTGGGCCAACGAAATAATGTCAAAATTATTAATTATTCACATCTTTAAGCCCATTTATGGCGAAGTTAAACCAGCAGGAAAAAAAATCAATTTGATTTTTGTTTGTTTAAAAAAAAAAGTACCAACCTAATAAGAAGCCCAAAAAGAACTACTTTAGTTATTCACTCTTGATTTCACAAGCTTTTTATGCTCCATCCCTGTTGGTCCACAATAAAGCTCGAATAGGCTAGAAGGGGTGAATAGCCTATGATACCACATTAAAACTTTTCTTTTGAATATGCATTAAGTATAGATTTTAGTGGTAAAGATGATTAACTTATAGAACATGTCTGTTGTTAGTTTAGAACAGAACAGGACAGAACAGCAGACTTGCTCTCAGCATAGTTAAGAACTCTACTAGTGAATCGTTTGTAAAACAAAAGCCTGTTTAAAAAGAATTTGTGCAACGGAAATACTTAGGCTTAAGTTTTAAGAAGTCTAAAGTAGCTGTACACGATTAAATGATCAGAACAACAACATACTTAATACTTCTTCCAAAATGCAAGTTTTAGAAAATCATTGAGTAGTGCCTTTTCAAAAGATAAAACAATTTATGAAAAGCACATTGAGAGATAAAGATTGAGAGATGAATAATTGAAAGAACATCTGAATTTATTCAAAGATAAATTACAGATTACATCCACCTAGACTCTCTATGAAAATTTATGTTCTTATCTTCATCAGTCCCCTATTCTTGTACTTAATTGTTTATAGACAAACTCTTAAGTACAAAGGATAATAGGAGACCAGATGAGAAACAGTGACGAGAAGACACTAAGGTTATTCGTTCAGATAATAAATATCTGAACGAATGAGTGCAGAGCACTCGACCTCCTAAGATGATTGATTATTACACAATCAACAGCATTTGTATCGAAATACAAATCTGAAGATTTGAATGTAATAAGTACAGACAGCTCTTCATCTTCCTGAGGCAACATCTGGATTGATCTTCAAATTAATCAACGACTTGACCTTTAGCTTTTAGAAATAGGTTTCTGAAGCTTCGGCTAAAGGCTGAGTTCTTCGAAGAAGGATGAAGAACTCAAATCAAGAACTGGGTTCTTGACCAAGGCGAGAATCTTGACTGTAGACGATCTCTGATATCTCTTCTCTTCTTCACGGAGATTATTCCTAGCAAATCACAGAGGATGAGATGCTAAGGTCAGGGTAGGGTCACTGCAACTAGGATGAAGAGATCTGAGATGCGTTGGTGAAAATGATCTCGTTGTCCATCTCTCTTCTTCTTCGAAGTTCTTGATGCAGATACAGAGACTATGGTTGTCTCTGTTTTCTTCGTCTCATCATCGTCTTTTTGAAGAGTAGAGGAGATATCCTTTTATATTGGTTGATCGTTGTCAAGATGATCGTTGAGATTTTGAAGATACACTTTCTATCCGTTAGAGATGTTGAATGTTGAAATCCGCTGGATAGAGATGTGTTGTTTAGCTGGACCTTTGACCCATGGATAAAGTCTTTGTCTTTAACGTCCTGAACTGGTTGCCTGTCAGACCGTCATTGATAGGTTCCTGAAAAGTAAGTCTGACATCTGATGCAATGTTTGAGTGATCTGTCCAATAAAGTGAATTCTTTTTACAGATCTCAGGAAAGAGAAAAGATCTTGCATTATCAATGATGTCAGGCTTCACGAGAATTTGAATGGCTCTTGAATCCTGAATACATTTGTCTTTTGTCTTGATCTGCTGCAGTCTTGATCTCTCTGAAGCACGTGCAAAATAAAGGTTGCTGGTCTGATGTTCAAGGTGAGTCTATCCTGAGAGAAAGACTGCTGCTTGTTGATGTGAGCATTCAAACTGTGACAAATCTGCTGGTGAGTCTTCAAGGTGTCTTCAAGATACACTTGACAAGTTTGCTGGTGAGGAATCCTTTGAGACTTTGTCACAGTAGCACGTCTGTTGTGGCGAGTCTTCAGGGTGTCATTTAGTGCATTCAACAAGTCTGCTGGTGACGAGTTTTGTGAAGAACCTTTTGAGACTTCAACAAGTCTGTTGGTGCTTTGTGCATATGAGGTGATGTTCTGTTCAATCATCTATAAGGAGGTTAGGACTAGACTAGGACGACCTAATCTTAGACCTATGTGTTGTCAAACAAGCTACCACACTAATCGGCACGCAGACCTCTTAGTCACTTGTTATGACACACTGTAATGGGAACAAGCAAATCAAAATATTAGGGATATGCAACAAGATAATTTGATTATCAAGAAGCTTATTCCAACAATCTCCTCCTATTTGCTTGGAACCATTACAAAATGACGTATACAAAGCACTTAGGCATTTTATCAAAGCATAGTAATAACATGCCTACAATGAATGATAATTTTATCTCCAGGCATGCCCTATATTGATAATTACAATAACGATAGCTTTGTATAGTCTACTACTGCTATTACAGACTCGATAAATCAAAGTACAGAACAGGTAAAGCAGTAGTGAGAAAAACAGTTTAGATCACTTAATAATTTTGGAAAGATTTGAGCAGGATCTAAAAAGTTTTGAGTTCCTTTCTTGCATAAAGATATTTATATATGAAGAGTTGTTTTAGCAAGAAGGGATAGCGAAACCTTGTTTTGAGAATAGTTAAGGTTTGCTGCTGGTACCAATTGTCCTTAATTGACGATTTGAATTTTTGAAAAGCTTTAAGGATCTGTTATTGATACCAATTTTGTTGATAAAACAAAAATGAAACATTTAAATCAAAAAATATTTGATGAAAACGTTTGATTTTGCTGTTGAAACACTGTAGAATCTCTGATGAAGATAGGACTCAGCAGAGATGTTTTAGTGTAAAAGAGTGTTTCAACAGAAGTGCCACAAAGGCTTAGAACATGATCCACAAAGAATCAGTTCAGGGGCAAATTCACATAGTGTGTCTTCCATTGAATAAAGGCTGGGCAAATTCTCCTTCTATTATTGTGACGTCAACGTAGGCAATGTCACAACAATGATTCTCCTCCTTAATGTGACTCTCCTCCGTAAGGCTAAACTTTCCTCCTTGAACACTCTCCTCCTTGATGGTTGCAAGCAAAGAATCAGATAGGTGAAGAACGGTTGCAAGAAAGAGAGAGGAAGACAGTAAACAATAGAGAAGGACAAATTTGACACAGGAGCAAGAAAGTACTATAAACATTGAATAATACATTTTAATTTGAATCTCCAAAACTACCAGTGCTAGAGTCTAAGGAATAACTTCTGTTCTGATCAGAAAAGCTTCTGCTGCCGAACAGTTCTCTAGCGATCAGCAGGTCTCCAGTAACAGGAAGGCGTTCGTCCTCGTGAATCATGGAACGAATGGTATGGTAGGAGCATAGGAAGTAGCTAATAATCCTAGCGTACTTGTGAATACCAGACCCATTCACTCGTCTTCGCAGAACAGACCGACAGATGAGAGAGAAGACTACTTCACACCAGTTGATGATATGAGAGTCGAGAACAGTAGCGGTGAAGTTTTGAAGTCTTCTGGTGTCGCTTCCTGAGCCTGGTTCATGAAACATAAGGCATTGGCTCAGAATTTCACCAACACAGTACATGTCCAAGGGATAATTGAGAATATCACATGTACTGTAGTCATCGCGAGATTGGTAGCCAGTACGGTGCAGCCATGATTCGTTGAGAACAGAATCATTGATGGAGTCAGAGCCAACGGAGGGAAGGTTGAATACTTTTGACAGGCTGTCGGCATTAAGAACGAGATCAGTACCTCGAATGCGACCGTGGAGGCTCTTACCATCTCTTGTCAGTTGCATCCTGGAGTAGAATTCATCGACCAGTTGGAGGCTAAAGAATTCTTCGCGGAAAGAAAGGATGAAGACGAGTCCAGAACTGTGGAAAAGATCTATAATCTTTGCTCCAACAGTATTGTCAAGGAGAAATTGTTCTCCTTGAATCGTGCGACCAAGAATGTAGGATTGACGGCCTACTTTGGTGACGAAGAAAGATTCAGGACAAGCAATAGGGTTAGAGACGCTACTGGAAGAAGATGCGGCCATGGAGATTTTCTGAGGAAAAAAAGAAAAAGAACACTGATAGCATTCGTATCAATTGTTGAAGGGAGGACAAAGGATAACGATTGAGAGAGATAACAAATCAGAATATCTTCAATAAGCATATTTATATACAGTACTCTCTGAGAAGATGCAGGAAGAACACGATACTCAAGAACCGTCGTTTGAGTATCCACTGTAGAGCAGTAAATAATTGAAATGAGAAACGGCGAAGTAATCATTTCAAAGCTCGATTTTGAGTGGACGTGTTTCTTGGAGAGGCGGCAATTCATGATTGCAATATTAAGTCACTTCTAGGGAATATGAATTTGGACAGCTATGTGACTTAAATCGAGGATTTCAATACCGACAAGAAAGAATTAGAAGGCTAAGGGTATTGAAATTAAGACGTGTCTATATCTATGAACAAAAATAATAATATAACAAATTTTATTTAAAATGAGTTTAGAAATTGGGATAGGTTTTAGGATTCCAAAAATCCTAATAGATAATTTACGGGGCATTCTGAATCATCTACACAATCATCAGCAATCTCCTAAATCTATAGAATTTGGAACAAAAATAATTTCAAAAATATTTAGAAAATATCTTTTTAAGAAAATGTTTTGCAAAACAGTTGATATCGTTTTGTTCTTTTTTTACCAGAAGAGACTTTCAGGGCTTTCTGAGTCATCCACACAGTCTTTAGCAATCTCCTGAGTCTTCTAGTCATTCCGAAACATGAAATATGTTTTGAATTCACTTTTTTTTTAAAAAAAAGATTTGTGAAGTACATATTTTTTGAAATCCTATCAATAGGTTATCGTTAAGGTTGACAAGAGATAAAGTTTGAAACCAATTTGATGACTTAGTTTCAAAGATAAAGAGTTTCAACGGGAACAAGTGAGAGCGTTGTTTGATAGCGAGTTATGAAGCAGAGTTAGAGTTAGTTGAGAATCTAAGAGTGTTGATAAGTGTTCCGAATAGTTGCATGATTAGTTGCGAAGTGATGCATGATTATCAGTTGTCTTGAACACATGTGTGAGATCAGCAATGTAGTTGCTGTGATACCAATTAGATGATACCAATTGTTGAAAAATACAATGTTCAAGAAGAATGGAAGTCTACTGATACTGATTTTGAACATAGGCGATCAGTAGACTAAGATTTGCTGATATCAAAGGATATAAAAATTGGTCAGCAAGGATCAAGATATGTCGTTTTCGAATGATAAGAGTAGTTAGAAGGTCGGCATAGAATAGGGTCTACCGATTGAGGGTGATCAGCAGAATTTTGAGTCAGATTTTGAGCGGCGAGTTTTAGAGCGATAAAGGCGGATCATCATGATAATGAGTCTGCTAACAGAGAATATAACTTTACGAGCTAAGCAGACTAGAGGGTTGTTGAATAAGTGTGATACAACAAATATGAATATCTGCAAATACCAATTGAATAAGCATGTATTCAGCAGGGTTATCCTTTAGAAGTGCCTAATCTATGCTTAACATTCTTTGAATGCACCGGTCAATCATGATTATACAACAAAATGGAGAAATAACAGCGAAAACAGATGAGCCTTCCGATGATGGATCATTTAATGGCCTCACTAGCTTCCTCGCGGGTGCCGCCCTGCTTTCCTTGAAAAAAGAAAAAAAAACTTTTAGAAGTGCCTTGGCTTCTGGAAGGATAAACCATAAGCTTCATCGGCATAGATTAGTTAATGACCATGCTCCTCCTCAACAGAATCCCGGTATGTGAGTAGAGCAATAGAAGCGACGCAGAGTCAACAGTCTCCTTAGTTAAAGTACTTGTATCACAAAGAAGCAAGCAGCTTATACTAAGCTTTACTTAAGATAGAGAAAAAAAAACAAACAGATATCTATCACTTCAAAGTCAGCAGCTAAGAAGATGACTTTCTTTTTGGGATAAGAAAGTCAATTGTTCAAGACTCAAAAAGAAAAAGAGGACATTTTAGGCAGGGTAGTCTAGAACAAAGGAAACAACAGGTGAGAAACAGAAGTGGCTCCTAATTCCTTAGATGGTCATTCTACCGACAACAGTTATGGAGTCTGCTGAGGGAGTTTTGAGACCAAGATTTTGATGAGAATGAAGATTCACCAGAACATCATGGGTTAAGGTGAAATCTTCAGCTCCTGGAAAGGAGTTGCAAGGTAAGCAGTCCTTTCTAAGAAATCCACAACTAAGATAATTCATATTCCAACAGTGATTCTTCTGATGAGATTTCTACCAGTGATCATTGAAGTTGTTTAATCAAAATAAGGTTCCTTAGAAACCAATTGATCTAGTTGCAATGACGACAGTTAAAGCAAAGATTGTCATTAAACCAGAAATCAACTTAGTCTTTTATGCACTAGTAGTTTTGATAAAGCATTTAAAGTCTTCTGTGCTATCTGAGTCACACATAAAAAATGGTCTATCAGATTTTATAAGACTAATATTTAGAGAATAGATCCTGGGATTGTCTCATCGGAATTGTCGTTTAGTGGAATAGAGATACTTGGTTAAGGATTGGTTTGTTGTTGGGTTAATAGCAGAGTTGTGCTTGCTGTGATGGATCCAAAATAAATATTGTCATATGAAGATCAGAATCCATAGGCAAACACAAGAGTTCATGCTATCAAAAGATGTACAAGCAAAGGCAAATATACATGAAGTAAAGTTACTTTGAACAAGTTTTCATTTAGATTAAAATATACTCGAATACAAAGAGGATCTAAAGATTACAAGTTTCAATACAACTTCCGATGACTTAACTACTCCTATTAAACAACTAATCTAAACACCTGATACATTTCTAAAGGTAAAAATGTTACAAGGAGATGTCTATGAGGATTATGGACCCAGATTCAACTAACCGCTTGGCAAACTGAATACATGTCCAGATCAAGGGGCCCAAAGTGAGCCAAGGAGAGAGCGGGGCTCATCCTTATCTCCTCTTTAGCAGGTTGTCTCTATCCCAGACACACTGCATAAACATCTTCTAGAATTTTCTAGATATCCGTTTCAATGCAGGCGCTCATCCTCGGAGGTTTGAGAGGGGAAATCTGAGGAGAAACACATTTGGCTCCCTGAAGATGGGAGAATCTTCTAAATGAGAATGAGCAGTCAAATGTGTACTAAGATAGAGATAAACGGAAGATATATACTAAATGGTTGTTGAGGAAATTCTTCATACAAGAGAAATCCTCGGAACTAACTAAACAACGTTTGGGGAATAGAAAGAATAATTCCAAGTTGCTGAGAGAGAGGCTTGATCTATCGCTAAGAATTCTCCTAAGTAACATTTTAGAAGAAAAGGGTTTTGTATCAGCGTTTATCATAGTGTTTGGAGATAGTTTGCAAGTGATAGATAAGAAGGAGGGAAGTCCTTATTTATACTTGCTGAGGCAAGACTAAGGACCTGTTTAAAAGGTGAACTAATAAAGTGTGAAGGGTCCTTTCATCTGCTCACTGTGAAGTCACAAAGACTCAAGTGAGAGAGAGTCTATTCCTAGATATCCGGTAAGTTGTTCTCCTTGGAAAGCCCAAAAGAAAATTGAAAGGACAAATCGGCTTTCTTTAGAAGATAAAAAGGTTTTTGATTTGTTAAATCAACTTTTCAGTGAGATTTGACAAAACAACTTTTTCATAAACAGTTTTTGAAGAAAAACGTTTTACCTTTTTGAGCATTTTGTTTAACTTTACCGATAATCTAAGAAATTTGTCATTATGCTCTAAGAAGTAGTCAATTTCGAAGAGCTTAGCCTCAACCTTTGTAGAAATTGCAAAGATACCCATGTAGTTTACACATTATCTACTAAGGTGTAAACTCCAATAAGTCAGCACATAGAACTGAGCTTATGAAGTTCATTGCATCAAGAAAGATCATCGAAGAAGGAGAATTGATGTTGCAAATACACATCAGATCAAAGATAACTTTGAATAAAAGACGTCAATTCAGATTGGTAATGTATATCATACTTAAAGGAAGAAAAGGAATCAAAGAACTTAGTATGATAAACAATTACTCAAGCATTTATATTTGCAGAAGAAAAACAGAGATGAACATAGCATGCAAATATAAATGTCGTGCAGTGAGGATTTATTCCTAAATATCAGAGAGAAGGAAAGACGAATTAGATATTAGTCATAAATCATAGTACCCAGTAAGAAGAAGATTTGACTGAAACAAAAGAGTGGAAATCACAATTTCAGTCAGGTAGAGAGATAGTCAAAGGTAGCTAGATGATCTTGAGAAAATCTGTATTCCTGAATGAAAATCAAGAAGATCATCAGTAACACTTTGCGAGCTTTAGGAAGCTCCAGAGATAATAAAAGATACATGAATAAGTATTTCAATCAGATCAGATAAGATAGGAAGGAAGGGACATGATCTTTGAATATCTTAATCCTCCTGGGTCTCAGTGCATAATGGATAGGAAGCACTGGACTTAGAAAGTACCTTTATTGACAGTCACGTTCGGATCAATGTGGACGTCTTCCTGAATGAGCCTTTAGGAATATGAGCTATTGTGTCTGTAGTAGATGTTACTTAAGGATTGCTTTCATTTGCGACATTTTTAGGGAATTTTTTATTCAAGTTTCTTAGTAGCTGATTACGGATGTCTCTCTAAAATATAGACTAAGTTCCCATAAACTAAATATCATAAAACAAAGGGATCAATCAAAGTTTCATGATATAGAGTTTTTGACTCTTAATCTTTTTCATAAGATAAATCAGAAGTCAGACAACAATTCTTTCACAATAGTGTTGCAGAATTTTAACCAAAAATTTTCTCTCGAGAAGGAGTTAGATTGATATCAATCGTTAGCCTTATGTCAGGAGAATTTTGAATATCAAATTCCATTATTATGAAGCATCCATCGAAGTTATTATACATCTGAAAAGAACTTATTCATAGTGCCAATAGATATATATGTACATATCTGTCATAAGAATAAATTCTTACAGTCATCAAGGTAATAGTATCTTTCTCGATTGAGTTTTGAAAAACAAAGAGTATTTAATTATAAACTAGTTTTTCAAAACAAGATTCAATGAAATCCTTGTCAAAACATTTTGAGAAAAATTTTGACACGCATTTGGAATGAGCTTTTGAGGATCAAACTCTCAGGTGGTTAGACCTGGCATAAAGCTTGAAGAGCTTGGCTCTGATACCAATTGTTGGTCTGCAATAAAGCTCGAATAGGTTAGAGGGGGGGTGAATAGCCTATGATACCACATTAAAACTTTTCTTTTGGATATGCATTAAGTATATATTTTAGTGGTAAAGACGATTAACTTATAGAACATGTCTGCTATTAGTTTAGAACAGAACAGGATAGAACAGCAGACTTGCTCTCAGCAGAGTTATGAACTCTACTAGTGAATCGTCTGTAAAACAAAAGCCTGTTTAAAAAGAATTTGTGCAGCAGAAATATTTAGGCTAAAGTTTTAAGAAGTCTTAAGTAGCTGTACACGATTAAATGATCAGAACAACAACATACTTAATCTTTCTTCCAAAATGCAGGTTTTAGGAAATCATTGAGTAGTGCCTTTTCAAAAGATAAAACAATTTATGAAAAGCACATAGAGAGATAAAGATTGGGAGATGAATAATTGAAAGAACATATGAATTTATTCAAAGATAAATTACAGATTACATCAACCTATACTCTCTATGAAAATTTATGTTCTCATCTTCATCAACCCCCTATTCTTGTACTTAATTGTTTATAGACAAACTCTTAAGTACAAAGGACAATAGGAAACTAGATGAGAAACATTGACGAGAAGACACTAAGGTTCTTTGTGGGTCCCAATGGGCACAATAATAAGCTAGAAGGGGGGGGGGTTGAATAGCTTATTAATCACTTAAAACTTTTTGATAAATACTTTGAAAGGTACTTGCAATCTATCGAAAAGATTCAAGTAGCGGAAGACCTTCAAGGTAGTTGTTTCAGGTCTGCCGATAAGCACTACCGGTAGACCTTTACAAGTTACTTAAGTTCTGCTGTAAATGGATAAAGATAATCAGAGTAATTAAACAGTTCAAATATCAGACAAACAGTAAGAAATAACACAAGTATTTTGGGATGGTTCACACTATAATTAGTGCTACGTCCACCACCAAGGCAGTCAACCTTGGATTTAAATTGTGCACTATGTTTTCCACTAGATCAATTACAAGGAATATCCCTAATGGATCGTGTACAAAATATTGACTTGTGTTTGGGGTCTAGGGAATTAAATATCTGTAAAAACAGGATACTTAATTCGTGCAGAAGTATAGTAAATGAAAGTAAACAACAAGAAGATAAAGCAATAAGTGTTGATGAGCAGCTTCTTGTTGTTGACGAGAACTTCTAGATCTGTAGAGGATCTCTTGATTACACGCTGAAAGACTTGGAGTTATGAAGTTTCAGAGCAATCCTTTTAGTGTTCGATTGATTCTGTACAGTGTTGTTGTTCCAGTCTTCAATGGCAGTATTTATAGCAGGTGCACTTCAAAAGATCAGTTGGAGAAGATGAATACTTCAACAGCTCTTTTCAACAATGCATTAAATGCATGGGGCTGTCAGTCAAGGATTTTCGTCTTCACAGATATCTAGAGCAGGTAATGATTTCTGAGATCTTCAAGAGGTGGGCGATTTAGGTGTCAGATCTGAGAGTTGTAGCAGAAAGTAGGAGACAGTCTGCTTTTCCTGCTTTCACTGTTCAGGACGAAAAGTCTTCCAGCTTTTCGGAAAGTTGCTTTCGGCGGCTTGATATGTCAGGGAATGTCTTAGGTTAATTCAAACAATGATAAGGATAGGTTTGAATTAACCCAATGAGTCATTGCTGGATAGGACACGTCATAGAAGATTAGGTGGACACAAGGTCTACCGTTTGTGGGCTTTAAGCAGGTCTTCCGATGAAGCTTGTGGAGAGGTCTTCCGCTGAACCTGTGAAGTCCTATAAAAACTATACTAGGCAAAGTTCTATACACAATTGCCACGCTAATCGATACGCAGCCCGATTAGCCACTAAAGTATAAAACTAAATGTAATGAACAGAGCAGATATAAATCTAACATAAGAATCAACAATCTTAACGAATGAGTGCAAAGCACTCGACCTCCTAAGAGATTTGGGAAGAAAGGGAAATTATCACCAAGGTTCGTTGGACCTTTTGAGATTCTTGAGCGAGTTGGGAGTTTGGCATATAGGGTGGCCTTACCGCCGTCATTGTTGGAGATTCATAATGTGTTTCATGTGTCTATGCTTCGGAAATATCTTAAGGATGATTCACATGTTCTTGCGTATGAGGAAATTACATTTCAGCCAGACTTGTCTTATGTTGAGCAACCGGTGAAAATACTCGACACCAAAGAGCAAGTTTTGAGGAGCAAGAGAATTCCGTTGGTGAAAGTTCTTTGGAAAAATCATGAAATCGAGGAAGCAACTTAGGAGACCGAGTTGGAGATGCGTGAGAAGTACCCTCACTTGTTTGATGACCACGGTAAGAATTTAGGGGCTAAATTCCTTAAAGTAGGGGAGAATGTAAAACCCTAAGATATTACTTGCTTGTTTTATACATGAGTTCATACATTCATAATCATCATAAACATGTTAACTTAGCTCATTCATATGGTTAGAGTCAATAGCATGTTCATTGACGTCGTTTGATATGCTCGTATGCACCGTTCCTTCATGGGATGCTTTGAAAATTGGGTTTATGATTTATGTTGAAAGTATATGGATAGATGTTAGAGGCCATTCATAACATCATTAACATGATTTAGTTGTTGATTGAATGCTTGTTGCATCATCGGTTTGGTTGCTAGTTTGCTTCTAGTCGTTAACCTTCTCCGTTTGACCTTTTCGGTTGTCGTTCGGGAGTGTTCTTCGTGAGTTCTTGGCCATGTTTGAGTGAGGTTTGAACATTGATTGCTTTGATTATGTTTTGGAGGTCTTTAAGGTTGAATTATAGACCTTTTTGGCTTGGGAGGACTTGAGGTTGCATGCGGGAGAGACCAAGGCCGAGCAAGGAGAGCAACGAAGTCAGAAATTGAGATTTGCAACATGATGCGCTCGCATCATGCAAGAGCATGCGACCACATGCATGTTTGATTCCCTGTTACGGGATTTTGAAGGAATTTTGCAATGTTGCCTATCCTACCCCTACCCAAACCCATCCTAAACTAATCATAAACCTTCCTAACTACCTTAAGACATGTCCTAAACATCTAATTGAGATTTGGAGGCGGATTAGAGGGGTTAATTAAAGGGAAACAACCCAATCAATTTAAACATAACCCACTTTACTTTTAAACCCATTTGAAGCCCTAACACCCCACTTAAGCTTTCATATTCAGCCACAACACCTAAAAAACGTGGGAGACTTCTTGGAGAGCTTGAGAGAAGAGTTTCTAGGGTTCTTGAGAGCCCAACCCTTGGAATCCATAGCTTGGGGTCACCATTTCACAATCCACCCATAAAATTGAAGAGGAGATTGAGGAGAACAAAACCCACCACTTGGAATTTTGAATTTGTGGCTTGAAGGGGCTGAACCAAGGTAAGTTTCTACATCTCTTCCTCTTTCTTTTGGCCCCATTGACCCTAGGGAAAACAATCATCTTGCTATGTGAGGTCAATGGGTGCATTTTAGGGCTTTTCTAGAGATGCCATGAACCCTAGATTTCTAAATGTTGATTTTGCTTGGATGAACCTACTTGGGACCTTGATTAGCATGTTATTAATGTGTAGTATAGTATATTAACCCATGATATGTGATTATTTCATGTGTTGTGAGCATGATTGGTGAGGTTACTTGGAAGGGTATATGCCCAAATGATGATTTGGCTTGGATGAACATGATTAAAACATTGATTAGTATAATATACATGTGTAGTATAGTATATTAATCCATTTTATGTGATTATTTCATGTTTTGTGAGCATGATTGGTGAAGTGACCAAAATGAGTTTATGCACAAAATTGTGAATTTGCCCTATGTTGCATTGTTAAGTGTTTTGTTGGGTTTATGTGGGTTTAATGAACTTGGGAATATGGTTATTGATGATAGTTATGAACATAGGGGGGTATTGTAGTCCATGCTTCTATGCCCTAATTTTTGGAAAGTGTAGATTGGACTCAACGGAGTCAACCTTTGGGTTAGTATGAATTCTAGGAACTATAATCTTAAGTCCTACGGAATTTGGGGTAGAATTGATGGAGGTCAAGCCTCCAAGAATTTTTGAAGTGTATGAAGGACACTTGATTATGAGAGCTTATATGATTCTCTAATGTGAATTTATGCTAGTTGTGAATGAAATGCATGACTAGTTTGATGGTAGAGTATGTGCCTACTTATTTTGAGCATATGAGTATACATTACTTGTGCTTGGGTTTTGAGTCCAGCTGGAGTCGGTTTGTTGAGTCTTTGGCGGGACGATGCATCGTCTTCACGAATTGTGGGATTCGTAATCGCGATGGATCGCCGTGCCAGGTTGCACACACCCCTCCATCGATGGCCACGGTGGGGAAGTAGTTCATCTTAGTTGTAGTAATACACATGATTTTGATAACTATGGAACTCAAGCGGGGATTGTCTCGGGGACGTCAATATCCACGAAAGGGATATCGAGGACACATAATGGGTTTGCACGTGTTTTTGCAGGAGCGACACGGCGAAAGGAATGGTAATGGTATCATATCCCTTTGATATGAATTGTCTCACAAGTACTTATGTGAATAATGTGCTTTGTGAATATGATATGATATGATGGTTGAAATGGTTTTTTATATTGTTATACTTTATGGATAACATGACTTTTAAGGTTGTTAAGCATAAATGTTTTAACATGAATATTATTGGAATGCTATATTATGCCATTAACATGAACTATTATTGTTAAGTATGAAATGCATTGACATGGATTTCAATGAAATATCATACTATAATGATAGCATGATTTATTATTGTCGAGCATGAATATCTTGACATGATTTTAATACAATGTCATATTATATTGGTAGCATGATATATTATTATTGAGCATGATGCCATGATAGGAAGTTATGTTTAGTAACTTACTAAGTCTTTATGACTTACTCCTATTTGTTGATTGTTTTCCCTAGATCCGAGTCGTGCAAGCGGATCGAAGTGATTGCCGAGATCGTTGGTGAAGTTTTCTTTTTGGCAAGGTTGCTACTTAGTTTAGTTTATTTTCTTTTGGTAAGGACGTTGGGAAAAATGAAGTTATGTAAACTTCATGATGGGTAGCAAACCTATTTGTGGATGTAATATTTGTACTTATGTTGGTTAACTTATTCTTTTGGTAGCCGACTTGTGTTAGTCGTGCTTGGTGTATGTTGATGGTTATATTTTAGTATGCTATCATGATGGTTAAATTATCATGTTTGTTCTCCGGCATGTTTTTAGCCGTTGAGTATGTTAGACTAGAGTCTTAGACTTAGTGTAATGTTGGGTTCCGGCTGTAACATCGCCGATGACTTGGTTTATTTGTGCTATATACTTGTATTGCATGACAGGGAGTTTTGCTCTACGTGCCCAATGTTGCGGCACGTGCGTCGAATTTTTGGACCGAGAGATTAATTATCTCTTTGGTTGTTATTAGTTTGAGCTTATTAGCTCGGGCGCCACTGTGATTTTATGTTTCGCTTCCGCATGTGTTTTAAGTTGTTGGCGTATCGCCGTTATGGCCTTACCCATTATTTGTTATTTGCTTGTTGTTACTTGTTTCCCGACGGCACGACCTTGGGATCTCGTCTTGGGATCCGGGTCTGGTCGTCACAATTATTACACAATCAACATCATTTGTATCAAAATACAAATCTGAAGATATGAATGTAATAAGTACAGACAGCTCTTCATCTTCCTTAGGCAACATCTGGATTGATCTTCAAATTGATCAACGACCTGACCTTTAGCTTTTAGAAATAGGTTTCTGAAGCTTCGGCTAAAGGCTGAGTTCTTCGAAGAAGGATGAAGAACTCAAATCAAGAACTGGGTTCTTGACCAAGGCGAGAATCTTGGCTGTAGACGATCTCTGATATCTCTTCTCTTCTTCATGGAGATTCTTCCTAGCAAATCACAGAGGATGAGATTCTAAGGTCTGGGTAGGGTCACTGCAACTAGGATGAAGAGATCTGAGATGCGTTGGTGAAGACGATCTCGTTGTCCATCTCTCTTCTTCTTCGAAGTTCTTGATGCAGATACAGAGACTATGGTTGTCTATGTTTTCTTCGTCTCATCATCGTCTTTTTGAAGAGTAGAGGAGATATCCTTTTATATTGGTTGATCGTTGTCAAGATGATTGTTGAGATTTTGAAGATACAATTTCTATCCGCTAGAGATGTTGAATGTTGAAATCCGCTGGATAGAGGTGTGTTGTTCAGCTGGACCTTTGATCGATGGATAAAGTCTTTGTCTTTAAGGTCCTGAACTGGTTGCCTGTCAGACCGTCATTGATAGGTTCCTGAAAAGTAAGTCTGACATCTGATGCACTGTCTGAGTGATCTGTCCAATAAAGTGAATTCTTTTTACAGATCTTAGGAGAGAGAAAAGATCTTGCAGTATCAATGATGTCAGGCTTCACGAGAATTTGAATGGCTCTTGAATCCTGAATACATTTGTCTTTTGTCTTGATCTGCTGCAGTCTTGATCTCTCTGAAGCACGTGCAGAATAAAGCCTGCTGGTCTGATGTTCAAAGGTGAGTCTATCCTGAGAGAAAGACTGCTGCTTGTTGATGTGAACATTCAAACTGTGACAGATCTGCTGGTGAGTCTTCAAGGTGTCTTCGAGATACACTTGACAAGTTTGCTGGTGAGGAATCCTTTGAGACTTTGTCACAGTAGCACGTCTACTGGTGGTGAGTCTTCAGGGGTGTCCTTTAGTGCATTCAACAAGTCTACTGGTGACGAGTTTTGTGAAGATTCTTTTGAGACTTCAGCAAGTCTGCTGGTGCTTTTTGCATATAAGGTGTTGTTCTGTTCAATCATCTATAAGGAGGTTAGGACTAGACTAGGACGACCTAATCTTAGACATATGTGTTGTCAAACAAGCTACCACACTAATCGGCACGCAGACCTCTCAGCCACTTGTTATGACACACTGTAATGGGAACAAGCAAATCAAAATATTAGGGATATGCAACAAGATAATTTGATTATCAAGAAGCATATTCCAACAATCTACAAATCTAATGTCTCCCCCCCAAACCCCATTTCAATTTCTACGCCTCTAACAACTATTCAATACTCAACTTTCTTCCTTTTGTTATATGATTCTTATAACGACTATTCGTTTCATACTTCAATATAATTTTGCAATTGGTAGTTTAATTAAAGCATTACCTTTACATTTCGTCTATTTCGTCAAATCTGTCATTTAATGTCTAGATCAAGAATGTGTCGATGTAAATTATCTTCTTAAAATTTACTTGGATAACTAATTTGGGCATTTTTTTGGTGATAGTAAGCAATTTTTTTTGTTTACATAATTTACCGTCACCAAGATGCAATTTTTAAAATATTTGTTCTATGGTTATTTTTTTTCATTTCGTTTTTATATATAAGCTTATTCCCATTTCTCAATTTCAAGTTGTTATTTGTGGTAAAATTATTTTGGTTGGTCTAAAATCTATAGAATTTGTCATTTGTGTGGAGAATTGGAATCTGATGTGATCTCTTTTATCTAAACACACAATGTGATAGATTTTTTTTATTTCAACCTTGTTTTTTCTACGCAGTAAATATTGACATATAAATTATAATTGATTTAACTTGATGATTCATACTTTCATATTTTTTTTTCAATTGTTGCCCAACAGTTCAAATGCTAACATTTATTTGAAATCTCGATTATGCATTCTAAGAATTTACCTTATAATATTCTTATCTACAAAATTATAGTATTTGGACAAATTATTTGGGTTATCGAGCATTAAGAACAACTTAAAAAAACTATTAAGTGACAAAGTTCTATTTAATGTGAATTCTGTTTTTAAGTTTAACCGATTTTTATAATTTAACAATAATCTTAATGTGTTTTCTTAGTTCTTAATGTAATTTTTTAATTTGGAATATTATTAGAATGCATAACTAAGTTTGTAAATAAATAAAGTCCTTGGGATAAATGGTTTAATTGGACTTCTAATGTAATTTATAAATATTAGGGACCAAAATATATATATATGAAATTATATAAATAATAAAAACTAATAAGACTACAAACAACTAACAGTTCTTAGAAGTCCAAAATCATTTATCTAAATTATCAAAAACTAACAATTACAAATAAAAAAGTAACTCAATTTATTACGGTCTCAATCAAAACATCACCAAGAAAAAAATCAACATTTTAAATTACAACAATAAAAAAATAGCCAATAAAAATTTTCAAAAAAATATATTAATAAATGTAATAATATTACAAAAAAATATTACTCCAACTTCACAATGTCTTCCAGAAATATACTAATCATATTAGTATTTTGGCATCCTATCTCGTTATGACGGGGAGACGTTTTTCCAGTTAACTTTCCAATAACATATTCAAAATGTATATTAAAGTTAGAATTTATAATATACCATACTTAAATCCAAAAACAATACATCATAATATGATAAGAAAAAACTGGAAATAAATTTACGAATAAGAATCAATTCATCAATTGAATCCACATTTGACTGTCCTCCTCAAGTTTGTAATCTTTTTCCTAATTAATAAAATCTAGCAGGGTACCGTCCCTGTTTCATTAAAAAAAAAAAAATCCACATTTGACAAACCAACAAAAGACTTGAAGTCATATGCCTACCACATGAACTTGTCTTTTTCAATCTATTCATGTGTGATAGTTGCATGTATCCCTACATTTAAAAAAAAAAAGATTATATACATGAAAATGCAAAGGCAAAAAAGATAGGTAAAGATGGTACTCGTGCCTCATGGAAAACATATTTAATATTTTTGAGTTATCTCACATCGAATTTTGACTGCCAATTGCACCTTGCTCGAATTGATCTCTCTCGTTAAACTCAATAGTGGAGGCATTTTGTTGTGATTTCTCAAGTGTTCATATGAAATGAATCCCACTATTTTATACTGATTTATGAATTCTAAATTTTATCATTCATTAATCATTTAATTACTCATGTAATTTTTCGGCTTCCAATGACTTTTAGATTCACTAATCGTTAATTACAATGTAATAAATGCAGAAATAACATTCAATTAATCTTCTTTGAAATAATGAGGAGATTTTTCATAATTCTAAATTAAAAATAAAAATATGAAGTAGTACCTATTTCCAAGACATATTTTGATTTTCCATGCAAACAAATGATGTTTCATTTTTAGAAAGTTCATTTTGGTGCAAACTTTTAAAAAATGGGCACCTCTCTTTATATATATATATATATGTGTGTGTGTGTGTGTGTGTGACTCATAATTAAAGTAGGGTGTAAAAGTAAGGGTTAATTGGTAAAAGTGTTGTCTTAAAAAAGAAAGTTTCAAACAAGACAATTATTTGGAACAAATGAAAAAGGAAATCAGGACAAAAAATTTGGGATAGAGAGAGTATTTATTTGTCCAATTTGGTGTTTGAACGAATAAGTTATAAATGATTAAAATATGGGGTTAGATATGAGTTAGTCTCACATTAAAAAATTAACAAATATTTGAGTGATTTAAATACAAGTACCTTTTGTGTAAAGGGTAAGCTTATGTAAAGTAGAGGTTATTGAACATAAGCGGGAGCGCGTCCAATAGGAACATTAATTAGCATATTTGTTTCAGTTTTACGCTACTTATTTAATTTGGCTTTTATGTTACTTGTTTATCGCAGATTTGTAAAATGGACTGAAAAGGAGCAGTCTCCTCCCATATTTTTTGGAAATCTTGTTCGTTCACGAATTCAGAATTCATTTTGGCCCACCTATGGCAAGGTGGATAAAGCCGAAAAAGATATTTGGTGGAACGAAGTTTCGTGTATTATGTTCAAGTTTTATCATTATTTGTATTTCATAATTAGCTTAATGTTTTTGTTATTAATTTATGCATAATTGTTTAATTTGCGGCAAAGCAGAATGGGTAAATTGTGATGATGCTACCGCTTTGTCGCTTTTGTCGCCATGTGCGAAAATCGGTACAAGGGCATCATTTCCAAGATCAAGCAAGACTGGATTGCGAAGGATTTTCGCCGCCACTAATCTTCCCAGAGGAGATTTGGAGCCAGTGGGTAGCCCATTGGCAAAGTGAGAAATCCATGAAGGTCTCCGAAACGGCAAAGAAGAATCGAGCTAGCCTCGCCGGAGCGGGACAAAGCATACGATGTGGTCTATAAGTGTAAATGAGCATTTTGAACGAATGGTATGTACTTTTACTTTTAATTTATTTAGTTACATTTGTATTAGCTTTGCGTTACTTATTGCTTGAACATGTATAGTTGGGTAGTCATGTTGATGCTATGAAATCCATGACTTTAATTAGTATACATGGTTTATATATCTTGTTTATGTTGTTAAAATCATTGGGTTGGGAGGTGTTAGTGTAAATAGATGTAAACTATGGGGGTGTTAGTGTAACATTTAGTTACGATGTTATTAGCTTTGCATTACTTATTGTTTGAACATGTATAGTTGGGTAGTCATGTTGATGCTATGAAATCCATGACTTTAATTAGTATACACGGTTTATATATATTGTTTATGTTGTTAAAATAGTTGGGTTGGGAGGTGTTAGTGTAAATAGATGTAAACTATGGGGGTGTTAGTGTAACATTTAGTTACGATGTTATTAGCTTTGCATTACTTATTGTTTGAACATGTATAGTTGGGTAATCATGTTGATGCTATGAAATCCATGACTTTAATTAGTATACATGGTTTATATATCTTGTTTATGTTGTTAAAATAGTTGGGTTGGGAGGTGTTAGTGTAAATAGTCAGAAACTATGGGGGTGTTAGTGTAACATTTAGTTATGATGTTATCCGTAAAATCATTACCAAAGCATAAGTATCTAAACAAGTAATACAAGAGTTGGGAGGTTGTTTGGGCAGCCTCCTAGATTGGACGTGAGTTTGGTACCGGGTTTGAACATATTTTTGTGTGTGAGTTTGTTGGAATTGGGAGGTTGTTTGGCGCAGCCTAACACCCGCCGTGATTAGGCGTGGGATAAAGTTGTTGCAAGGAAGTTGGTTGCTATTTGGTTAGTCATTTTTGCAAGGAGAAATTCTGCTTACAATAAACTGCTCAGGGTGAATTTAATTCATAGTTTGGAGCAGTTTTTGAACTTGTAATCTGTCCAAATTAAGCCTGGGAGTTTGGGTAGTATTTTACAAAGGAAACTTTATAATTTGAGCAGATTGTGGGAGGGTTTGTGACGGGTTGTAAGGCTGTTTTGGAGAGTTTTCGAGCACATTTTGGGACTGCTTTTGGTGAAGCCGATTCAGCCATAGTGGCTGTCCAAAAAATTTGCTTTATATATCTTGTTTATTATAGTCTTTAGATGCTTTATTATTTCACTAATATAGTAATAATGATTGTAGGTTGACGATATGGTCCCCATGTCACTCCAAATAGACGTGTTTGTAAGTACACACACAACTTCTACCTTCGGTGATGAACGTGATTGGGTCGATGAAAAGGCAGAATCCACATTTGTAAGTATAAAAATGTTTAGTGACGATCATTCAATATGTGTTAATCATATATTGTGTTTTAATATTTTACTTGTTTATTTTGTTATTCTAGTCTGCTTATCTGGAGGTGAGGGATGCTCAAGTTGAGGCGGGTTTAGTGGAACCCAGTGAGAATGGGCAGGTTGAATGGGACCCTCTGCGTGGCTTGCCGCTGCCGGTGATGGGCGAAAGAAGAGGGACAAAGAGTGTATGGGTTGGGGGAATATGGGGAGAAGCTATTTCAAAGAAGAAAATCCAAGGGTTCACCGTCAACCGCACGGCCATATGTTCGCTCCGCAGATGACAAGTGAAGAAGTGTTGGCGCCACGTGCTCACCGACTAGACGTAAGAAGTCTTGGCAAAGCAAAGAACAAGAAATGGCAGCGGGATGTAGCAATGGCGAGCGGATGCAAAGAATGGCGAGATGAACGCAAAATTGAATGCGTTATTAGAGATGCAGATGCGGCACCAACCGCCTCTTAGTACCTCGCTCGCCCCCGAGAATGTAGCTAGAATTTTGTTTTGTGATGGACATGTGACATTTTAAGACTTTGTTTGTTAATGTTTTAAAACTTTGTTTTATTAATGTTTATGTATTTTCAGAGATGACAATTATTAATTGTTGTTTGTGTTAATTGTGATGCCTTTTTATGCAAAATGAATTTTATTTACAAATGTAATTTGTATTTTATCAGGTAAAAAATTTATTTTATTAAATTTAATATATTTTTTAAAATTAATTGTACAAATTAGCAACGGAATTTCCGTTTCTAAAAAAATTATTTTATTTAATTTAGTATATTTTTTAAAATTAATTGTGCAAATTAGCGACGGAATTTCCGTTTCTAAAATTAATTTATATTTACATAAAAAATATTTTTGATAATAATTAGTGACGGAAAAATAACAATTAGCTTATTTTAACATTTCGCTTCTAAAATTAATCAAGTTTTTATAAAAAATATTTTTCAATAATTTAGCGACGGAATAATCCGTCGCTAAGTTTTTTAACTTACATTTTACCAAAACTTTTAGCGACGGAAATTCCGTTTCCAATTAGCGACGGAAACCATTAGAAACGGACATTAGCAACGGAATATTCCGTTTCTAATTAGCGACGGAATTCTTCTATTCCGTCTCTAATTAGCGCGGAAAACATGTCGTTTCTAATCTGCTACCAACGATTAGCGACGGTCTAGAAACGGAATAATTCCGTCACTAATTGTTAATTAGCGACGGAAATCTTAATTAGTGACGGAAAATTTCCGTCACTAATAAGCAGTTTTCTAGTAGTGTCCTGTTGATTGGTGATAAAGTTTGAGCCTAGTACAATTTGCCAGAAACCTGAGTGCAAGGTATCTTCAATGTCTTGGTTATATCTTGGGAGACAAACATTCGTAAAAACTTTTAAGCACTTACGGAGAAAAGACAAATTTGTTTTAAGGAAATTGTGTCCAGCACAGGCCTTAGACCAATAGACTTTGTTTCTACACAAGCAACATCGCAGCTTTCCACGAGTGACGAGCATGAGCACACTTGAACCAAGGTTACTCCAACTTCATCAACAAGGTTGTACGAAGCATCGACGGACTTTCTCCCACCAGCAGCCTTAAAAACTTTGACACTCTTTTAACAAGTTTACATTAGTAACAATTTATTTTGTTTTCTTTACTTATTTTGTAATTGTATTTCCCTTAAATAATTTCTAACATAATGATAGACTTACAAATATTATTTTTTTTTGTACAAAATTTTCCTCTCAACCTAGGTGGCAAGTATATAATTGGTTAGATGTCACATGAGTTAGCGTGTGATGTCACTCTTTAGCGCTATACATGGTTGATTATATTGTCATTTCCTAATGTTACATTTGCCATTTAGTAGGTCTACCGCCTTACAGATCCTAATTTGTAAGATCAACTTTTACAGCTCAGTCAATCAACACACATTGGTTAGGCCATGAAGAGCTGTCTTACCAAAAATACCTTGTAAGACGGTCTTTTCTAAATTTTTGTCTTAGCAATTTGTCAATTAATATTGACGTGGTTTAATGAAAATGGTCATATATAATTATTTCCCTTTTTCTAAGTATTTTTTAATAAAAGTATTATAAGGATAAACAAAATGCAAACTCAAAATTTTAAAGAATATTCTTAAAAAATATAAACTACTCCCTTCGTTTTAGGCAAATACTCCCTCCGTTTCGGACAAAGAGTGTCTGTTTGAAAGTCAAATTTTTTTAAGAAAATAAAACTTTTAGTAGTACATTATTAATAAAATGACACTTTTATGCCTTAATTTCTAAAAATAGACTATTTAAGTGAATATTCAAAAATAGAATATTAGACTCATTGCCCGGAATAAAGCGAGTAGTTTACTATTCTATTTTGAAATGTTTCTCTTAAAAAGTCTTTTCAATAATTATGTTTATAAATTTTATAACATTACATCTTTATCCTCCACTTTGGTTGTAAGCATATTGGTTGTGTGCTAAAGTATTTCTATAATTATGACTAGCTTCAATGAGATTAATATTAGTTTTCACTTTTCAAACATGAAACGGAAAGAGTAATAAACCTTAGCTCAATAAAGAAATAGAAAGAATAAAAAAAGAAAACTATTTTTTTTTCATTAATGAATTCATGCAAAAACATTCCATTCCAGCATGCAAATTGAAGGAAATTGGAAATTAGGAGTGTTCTTAATCAATTTCAATGTCGTTTCTTTAGTTTTAGTTTTACCTAGGAATAAATCGTGATCTCCCTCTCTTTCGATTAAGAAAAACTTTCCCGATTGAAAACCATGTGAGCATCACAAGAACAATGTTTGGTCAACGTAACATTAAGCCATGAACCGACACTTTGGTTAATTTGTTCGCACCTATAGAGAGTAATCCAGATGAAAAAAATACGAGTTCCATCTAAATCATGATAGTACCATGTGTTACTTAATTATGTAGATTCGAGCCGTCAAGTTATCAAACTGAACTGAATCGAGTAGTTTGGTGGCTTATATAGCCAACAGTTTGGGTTGAGTTATTTAAAAGTCAAGTAGTTTGATTCAATTCGTTTCGCGATTTGATTTAATCCATAAAAATTAAAATTCAAAGACTTATATACACGCATATTGTTTTAGGTTTGGACGATTTCTAGCGAGTACTAAAAACCCTCAATAAGTGTCATTGACTTATTTACACCATCGACTCCGCTCAAGCCTTCACCATCAAGTATTTTGTGTGTGGAACAATTTATTTCAAAGTTAAAAAAGGAGACCATATGAAAATATCAAAATGTTATGTTTTTGTATTATATTTGTTTCTATTGTTATATTTTCAGTTTTTTTTTTTAATAATTATTTTGGTTTATACAAACATCAAGTATTTTGTGTGTGGAACAATTTTTTTGTTTATATTGTTATGTTTCTAGTGTTTCCGAATCAGTCCAAATCGCGAAACCGAACCAAACCAAACTGGACCATAGTGGTTTGGTTCGAAACTTTAGATAGTTTAGCTTAGTTTGATTTTTTTATAAATCACTCACTTGCGGTTTAGCTCGTATTTTGTCTCAAGTTGAACCAAACCGAACTATTTATAGCCTTACCCTGAGGACAATGAAAGACCCATCAGCATAGACCAATAAAGGTAATGTAATTAACACCTATAAAAATTGTGCTATTTGAAGTTTGTAATGTTTGGGGTAGAAGGTACAGGACTGTAATTTGGTTGCTGACTAAGGGCTTAAGTGAGCAATCAATTATTACATCAAATGAATACATATTTGGACAACATTTTTTTTAACAATGTTAAATTCCTAATTACCTTCCAACATAATTTTATAATTCAAAAAACATCAAACAATAATTTGTGAACTTCTACATAAACAACATATTTTTTTTAAGGCTTAATCAATAAAATTCATGGCTAAAGCCATGTTACATAATAAAAAACTAATTTTATAAAAAACATTATCAATCGAATTTTGAGAAAACATGAGATTGTTGCTTATTGAAATAAAAAATAGATTAATGAAAAAATGTCCAGTAAAATTATATTTTGATTTCATATCGTAAAGTTTTAATATTTGTTAGTTTCCCAAAGGTATCCCAAGGCTAAAAGCTCAAGACTAATCCCCGAGGCATGTAAGACTATATAGTGGTGATAACAGCTCTTTCAACAAGTATTTAACATAGTTGCGATTTCATAAGACTCAAACCTGAGACCTTGGTTAAGCTAATCTACGTTTTTGTTTTGTTTACCAATAACAATTTATTCTAAATATTAATTCTGAATTGATTAAAATTGATAATTCATTCAATACTTTTTTCCGGTTACAAAAAAATAGAGGGGCGTAAAGTAGTTGAAAATTATTCAAAGGGGATTGGCTCAAGGGTGAAAAATATAACGGCAGTAGGCAGGGTGTGCCTGGTCTCATCCATTCAAGGCTAGTAGCTTAAAAAAATATATTCCTTCTTGGCTTGAGAAAGCGGTCGGGATCGCCCGACCTTGTTTGCAAAGCCACTAGATATGTCCTACCTAAAGCTGTCAAGGTGGATTAGCGGGGCGAGCCAACACACAACCCACTAAAACCCACCAATTGGCGGGGTGGGGCGGGTCAACCCACCAAAGGTGACGGGCCTAAGAAATGCCAACCCGTCATGTGTTGCGGGTTGAGCGGGTCAACCCATCAATTTTTCCACAATTCTTTAAAAAAATTAATTCTAACAATTGATAAAAAAAATAATAACACCAACTTTTTCACCATTCATAAAAAAAAAAAAAAACTACAAAGTTTTTCAATAATCTCATAAACAAATACTAAGTTTTTCAATAATCTCATAAACAAACACTAAGTTTTTCAATAATTTCAAAAACAAACACAAACATTCATTCTTTTGTAGCATCTTAATTTTCTTCCTCGTCAAGAATCTCAAAAACATTGGTCTTTTCATCTGGTAGAGTTGTGTTGTTAATTGTTTTACCGTCACTATCTAATATTTCAGATTGGGAGATGGGAATGTACCCAGTACCCAGTTGAAAATTATGTACTGATGTACATTACATACATTGAGAGTTTCTTACATTTCACAGGCAAAAGGAAGTGCCAAAAGCTACTGCCATTTCCCCTTATTTTCATCCCTTTAAAATTTAAATCCTCTATTAGATCTGGGCTCTGGGCCTCTGTCTTTCGTCAGTGACTTCTTTTGACTAGATAACCATTCAACTTGTTTGAGATTCACATTAATTTCTACGGAGCAAGTTGTTTTATTTTTTTAGTTGATCTTCAGATTCTTGCTTTGGTATATTCATTATCTTCTTTCTAAGGGATATTGACTTGAGGATATTAAAAACAAGCAGGATTCAAGCATAAATAATTTGGGATTCAATGAAAATTAAAAGAGATACAGTGAGAGACCGAGAGAGTTTACCGTAGATGCCATTGACAGTTCGAAAGAGGATGTTCGTGAGTTGTGACTCGGGTAGTCAGGTGAGATGAGACTTGAGAGAGAAAGAGGCGGTGGCCGGAGAGAAGTAGACTGGTAGAAGGAGATCGGCAGATCGTTGGTGGAAGTTTGGAAGAAGAGTGGTGAACAACTGAACCTGCATGCTTCTGCTTGGTGCGTGACTGCCAGTTTGCCATTACCAAAGCCGCGGTGTATATCATGTCATGCGTGAGAGTCTGAGATCGAAATCGAAAGACGAAGGGCTGCCTAGGACTCACACCGTCGCCGTCGCATCAAGACTATGCGAGACATGCGGACTGAGACAACTAATGGTTTATTTGACTATTTGAGATCTAGAATATAATACAATACAACTTGTTTATTGTAATTTGTATTTACGTCTTCACAAGTGGCGGGTCAGCCCGCGCCCAATCCACCCCGCCCCGCCTCAATCTGCAACCCGCATGAACTCGACCCGTTTAACCCACCTTTAATTGGGTTCATATTTTTTCAACCCAATTTACCTTTTTAGGTGACGGGGTGGATTGACCCGATGGGCCCAACCCATTTTGTTAGCTCTTCTAACCTCCTTTTTCTAAGGCCGCCAAATGCTAGCGGCTATAAAAAAAAATTATCTTTTTCCTTCTTGGGAGGAGAGAGAATCTTAATAGAGGGAGAATGATTGATACCAAATGTTTGTGAATTTGAATATAGATTATTTTCCAAAATCCAATTGCAAAAAAATGAATTTATTATAATAGGGGCAAGGATCGTTTGGTAATTTGTGTTTTAAAATGGGTGGGATGATTAGTATTTTTGGTGTGGGGAGCAGCTGTTCACCCACGTTTTTCATACACACCCTTCTTCATTTCTTATTCTACTCTATCACTCAATACAGACACCCTACATTTCCTATTCTACCGTTCTTCAAACAAACCTTCTTCTCTCTCCTCCCCATTTTCTCTTTCTTCTCCTCTTCTCCATTCATCACCGCAGACTCACAAATGCCCACCGTCTCTCTCACTGCAGATTTCTCCTCCACCAACTTGGACTCCACCCTTTAAACCTTCAATTCCCTTCACTCCAAATTTATGAACTCTTAAGAACTGAAAAAACAATTTTTGTATTTAGCCATGGTTGATCGAACACCGGAGAGCTGGTGCTTGTCGAACACTATACCCAAACATTGCTCCGCCGAACACGACGCCCAGAACGCTAGGTGGATGAGATGTGTGGGAGAGGAAATAAAAGAAGGAATGAGAGGATGGAGGAAGGAGAGAAAATATATGAAGAAGATGAAAAGAATGGAGAAAGGAATGAGAGATGAAAAAATGATGCAAAAAAAAAAAAAAGACACACTGTGAGAAATGAAGGAGGATGAAGGAAGGAGAGAAGAAAGAATGATGCGCATGACCGCTAGGAAGGAGGTTTATTTGATCTTTTTGTAGGATGACAATTTGTGAATAATTTTGGTGGGTGTATGGAACATTTTTACGGGCATAAATAACACCACCCTTTGGTTTGAATTTTAACGTGAATCTTAGTGTTTGGAGTGATAATTTTGGTGGGTGTATATATCAAACATTTTTAGGTGCGTAAATAACAGAGTAATCTAACTCAAATTTGGCAAATTTGTGCCAAATGATGTGGTTTAATGTGTCATTTCATTTTATGCCATTTATATAAGTATAAAAAGTTATGTTAACATATGACACATATGAGATCTTGCATCTGCAAAATTGAGTGCTATTAGAGTGGCCCTTAGTATTACCCAAATAACCCCACCCTTTGGTGTGAGTTTAACGCGAGTCTTAGGGCTCATTTGGTGGCACGTTTTGGCCACCAAACGCTGCGTTTCGGGGCGTTTTGACAGAAAAAGCATTTCAATAATACCGCGTTTATAAACTTCCGCATTTTGAAAACTTTGTTGCGTTTTGAACGCTCAAAATTGGAGCTTTTTCCAAAACGCTGCCATGAAAACGGAGCCCGAAATGCCCACTCGTGTGTGCTGGGTTTTGGAATAGAGAAGAATTCTCAAATTGGAAAAGTCTTATTCTAAGAAATTTTTTTTCCCCAAATCTAAGTAATAAGCACCAGTTGTGGGTAGTCTGTTGCGTGGAAAAGAGAGAAGCGATCGTCGGAAATGAGGACTGCTTGGACGAAAGTGGTTGCAACTTGATCAAATATATGTGAGCGAACTTTTGCTAGAGCTTGAGGAAACACGAGCTGGAGCCACACATGGATTCTACTCATTTCCACTATTTGAGAGAGTGAGAGAGATATTGATTGAGATTGAGAAAAAGGTTAAGTGAGATAATATGTACAACTAGCTCCTCAATTAATGGTCTACATGTACTAAACTAGAAATGGTGGGAGTAAATTAAGAGCGTGACATATCATTTATAAAAGGATAAAATTGTTATTTGCACACGAACTCAATTTATGAAAATAACATTTTAAAATAATATCTTAAACGTGTTTATAAAAAAGTTACGTTTTGAAAACGTTACACAAACGAGCCCTTAGTGTTTGGAGTAATAATTTTGTTGGGTGTATGGAGCAATTTTAGGGGCCTAAATCCCCACCCTTTGGTGTGAAGCTTAACATGAGCCTTAGAGCATCTCCAATGGAAGATTCTTATCAAAATTCTTAGCGCGGTAAAAATTCGTAACTATATATTGGAGCCAATTCTTATAAAATTCTTAACCCAAAATTCTTATCAAAATTCTTAAATAAGGATTAGAGAGATAATGAAGAAAGCCAACCGAAAAAGGGGGAGTGTGGCGCACAGCAACCACCCATTGGGCGCGTGCGTCACACGCATGGAAGAGAAGCTTGAAGGTTGTCTGCAGTCGATCTCACATGTTCCCCTAACATGAATTGTTTTGTTTTTGGTTTTTTTTTTAAAAGTAACTGTTGGTTTTTTAAACAAAAAGTGATTTGTTTGAAAGTCCCAATCCCGATTAAAATTAAATGAAATAATTTATGAGTTATATATTTTTTATAAATTATTTTATTATTTAAACAAATTATTTGAGTATGAAATATAATAATTAAATTTAAATAAATGTATTTATTTGAATAAATTATTTTATTATTTAAACAAATTATTTGAGTATGAAATATAATAATTAAAGTTAAATAAATGTATTTATTTGAATAAATTATTTTATTATTTAAACAAATTATTTGAATATTGAATATAATAATTAAAGTTAAATAAATGTATTTATTTGAATAAATTATTTTATTATTTAAACAAATTATTTGAATATGAAATATAATAATTAAAGTTAAATAAATGTATTTATTTGAAAAATATAAAATAAGAAAGTAGTAGGAATAAAGTGAATGATTTGGTAGTGGGACCCATGTAAAAATTGAGGAATAATGAAAACCATTGAAGAGAAATTTTTTTAGAAAAGAATATTGTTAAAATATGTAGGTGACAGTGAGACCTATCTAAGAATTGGTGTTAAGAATTTTATTGTTGAAGATGCTCTTAGTGATTGAAGTCAAGTTTGTTAATGGATTAGATTTTGATCTGAACCCGATCCAAATCCCAATGTTATTTTTAGAATAGGGATTTAGTTTTTCTATTCGATTACCCGATTTTGATTCGAACCCAAAAATCCGAAAGCTTAACAAAATTAGAATTGGATTAAGCAGTTCAAATCGGTTAACAAAAAGATGTGATCAGTTATAATAAATATGTTAATATTATAAAAAGTATTAATATTAATATTATATATATAAAATTACTCAAACTGAGTCATATATATATATATATATATATATATATATATACACACACATATTAAAGTTGGTGAATAGTAATATGGTTGTATCATCTCATCCAACTTTTGATAATGTTGAATCCTCAAGCTTTCACATCACTTGACTTGAGAAACTTTTCATTTTCTAGTCATTAACTAAAAATAATAATTAATAATAGTTAATATGATATTATGATATTAATCATTTACTATTAATCTCTTCTATTGTTAATAATAGTGGAAATCTTATATAGAAATACTTTTACTACCTACATTATTTCTTAACAAATGTGAGATAATATTATTATATTGGCATTGAGTGAGTACTTTATTTTAATGACTCACTTCTAACACCATACTTTAAGTCTTGATATCTTATTCATCCAAAACACGATTTAAACAAATAAATATATCATTTTGATGCTTTCACCGAGTAGAACACATTTGCACAATTGCACAATTGCATTTGCCAACAAATAAATGACATGTAAAGAAATTCGTGCCTCAAGTTGCACAATTTTTTTCACTAAAAACAATAATTTTTCAACAAGTATTAGGTGAGTACTTTAATGATTTCTAAAATCAACATTAATTTATAACCAATGTAAGATGCATCTGTATTATAATTACCAATAAAAGTGATGTAACAAACATTAGTTGAAAATTGATGTTAGTTTAAAAAGTATTTAGATAAATGACTTTTACTAAACTAACAAAAGAAAAAAAAATATGTTCACAATTATTAGAAGTTGATGTTAACTTTAAAAGTCCTTAGGCAAAATCTTACCAATAAAAATGATTTATTCCGCATTGGTTACAAATAATTATTTTAGTTTCAAAGTTTTTAAATAAAATTATTTTACTAACAATAGAGGAGATGTATCTCACATTAGATAAAAAATAATTTTGGTTTCAATAGTCTTACGTTAAAAGACTTCTACTATTATTATTAATAGAATAGATGTATCTCACATTCGTTAGAAAATGATGTTGATTTCAAAAGTTTTAAGATAAAAGACTTTTAATGACTATTAAAACTAACATCAATTTATAACTAATGTAAGAAACATCTCTTCTAATGGTAATATTAGTAGAGATGTATTTCATATTGATTATAAATTGATGTTGGTTTTAAAATTATTTTGATAAAAAACTTCTACTTATCACCATAGAAGAGATGTATCTTACATTGTTTAGAAAAAAAATATTAGTTTTGAAAGTCTTATATAAAAGACTTCTACTCTTATTACCAATAAAATGGATGTATCTCACATTATTTAAAAAGAAATGTTGGATTTTAAAGTCTTTAGACTAAAGATTTTCACTCTTACAAGAGATGTATCTCACATTGGTTACAAAATATTTTATTATTATTACTAATATAAGATATGTATCTCACACTGATTAGAAATTGATATTGGTTTTTAAAATATTATTATTAATTACCAATAGAAGATATGTATCAAACATTGGTTAGAATGTGATGTTGGTTTCCAAAGTCTTCTGATTTTTTGATAAAAGACTTCTATCATTATTACTAATAGAAGATATATATCTCACATTGGTTAGAAAATTATGTTGATTTTAAATTATTTAATAATAGATAAAATACTTTTACTATTATTAGCAATAGAAGATATATATCACACATTTGCTATAAATTGATGTTTGTTTTAAATTACTATTATTACCAATAAAAAAAATACATCCTACATTGATTAAAAAGTGATGTTGATATTAAAAGTCTTTAGATTTAAAAAAAAAAACTTATACTTTTATCATCAATAGAATAGAAGAGAAAAGATGCATCCCATTATATAAAAAGAAATGCTGGTTTAAGATTTTTTTAAGATAAAAAACTTATACTATTATTACCAAATGATGAGATGTATTCCAAATTGATTAGAAAGTGATGTATGTATTAAAAGTCTTTTTATAAAAGACTTATTACCAATAAAAAAGATGTACTTTACATTGGTTAGGAAAGTTATATTTGTTTAAAATGTTTTTAGATAACATATCTCACATTGGTTACAAAAAAAAAGTATCCCACAATATTTTAAAATGTATAGTGGTTATAAAAGTTTTTAGATAAAAGAATTTTTATGTTATTATCAATAGAATAGATATAAGAATAAGTATATCATTAGTCCCTGAACTTTGGCCAAACTCATCATTAGTCCCCCAACTTCCAAAAGTTTCACCACTGACCAAAGTAGGTCGTTTTTGCTCATCGGAGGTCCCTAGCCCCTCACGTCGTTTCTTTGTCTTCGTTAATGAACACATGCGCAGCTCACGTGAAGGCTAATCCGTCTTTTCCACAGGCAGCAAACATCGGACATACTTGCATTCGATATTGACAAAATTTTCTCTTTATTGTTATGACAATCATATTAGGGCTTAGGGTTTGATAGTGCGATTGTGTGAGAAATTGAGCAAGTTAGGGTTCAAAAGGTGAATTTAAGAACAACTATAATCCCTTTTTTGCATTAGATGGCTACTGTACGGGATATTCGTTATGTCAATCAAGTTTCACTGTTAGATGGCTACTGTATGGGATATTCGTTAATCACACTGGCATATGGATCATGATGGCTCATATTGTAAGTATCTCTTTATCCCCTTTTTGAAATTGTTTAAAAACTATAATCCCTTTGCCAATAGTGATTTTGATATGTGATATGTGAGACTATTTTGTTTATTTGTGGGAATTTGTCCCCACTCCCTTTGTTTTTGTTGCAAAAGCCTAGTTTGCATTTGTTTTTGTTACAAATGTCTGATGTTGTCCCCTGGCCTATAATCCCTCTGTCAATAGTTGGGTATTTGTTTATAAGAGTTGTGGTCCCTGTCTGTTTGTTTACATTTATTTAGTTTTGTGCTTTGTGGACCATGTTGCTTTATGTTTGTATGTATTGGAGTCTTTAAGCCTTTAATCTTTTATGCATGCATGTATGTATGTATGTTTGCATTTATGTTTGTATGTACTTATGTATCTATGTATGTAGTTATATATGTATGTCTTTTGTCTTTATGCAATCAAACATGATCTCTTTTTTACCTTGAATGTCTATCATGAGGGTCACTTTTCATGTAATCATGTGGTAGTATACACTAGAGGGAAAATTGATTGTGTTGATTATATGATGAATGAAGACTTAAGGATGGGTGTGATTCATAAGATTTTAGATAAATTAGGAATTGTGGGTGAGACTAGGTTTTATTACTTTTTAGAGCCAGTGTTTAGCTTAGAGAGAGGGTTAAAACTATTTGCAGATGATGAGTCTTTAAAAACTATAGATGGTTGGGTGAAGGTTGAAAAATAAATTCAATTATTTGTTGAGATTGATTTTTCTGGTTATGTGGCTTTGGAAGAGATTAGTGGGAGCCAATTATGGATGTTACTAAGTAGAGGGTGGGGAATACAATGAAAAAGAGGACATTGTCTTCATAATTGTTAGTGATGATGTCAAAATCACTGATGAACTTGAGCATGAGGTTGCAAATGATCCAGTAGGTGGGGCTGAGTCACTAAGTGAGGCTGAGTCACTGTCTGAATCTAACTCTAGCCTTGAGGCTGAGGTAGAAGATGATTCAGAGAGTGAGAATCACATTTTCAGATAATGATGAAGTGAATGATTTACTTGGAAGTGGATTTCAACAGAGAGTGGACAAGGGTAAAGGTTAAGTAGGTTATGATGATGTTAGTGATGGTGATATCAATGATGGTGAGAGTGATGATGTCAATTCAGAATATGCAGATACAGATGAGTTGAGGAGTTTAGGCACAACAGATGAGGAAGGAGAGTTGACTAGATGGGAAAATGCAAAATCCAAACGTCCACAGTTTAATATGGCCATTGATTTGAAGGAACCAAAGTTTGAAGTAGGGATGACATATACATGTTAAGACTACTATATACTCATATGCAATTGCAAATAGGAGGGATGTGATATTAAGAAAAGAATGATAAGCGTAGAATTAGGGCAATATGTAGAGGGAATAGTGCATGTCCTTGGGCAATACATGTGACTTATAGTGAAATCAACAATGATGGGGATATCAGAACCTATAAGGATGAACACATGTGCAATTTGACTCGTCAAATTAGATATGCAACATCTTATTGGCTTGCAAATGAATACATGGAGGCTATTAGATCAACTCCTCAATGGTCTACGGAGTCTTTTAGATTACATGTGAGGATAGACAAATCACTTGATATATCGAAGAGTCAAGCATACTAAGTCAAGAAGATTGCAGAGGATTTGATATATGGAAATCATGCAGAACAATATGGGCTTCTTAGGGACTATGTAGGAGTGAGTGCCCCGGTTTCCAACCTTCCCCCGCTTGGCGAAGAGCGGGTGGTTTCAAAACCTTTTTTTTAAAGCGCGTGGAATACGTTTGGCCGCAATTGTGGACTCAAAATGAGATAAACAGAGTAGCCATCTTTATTTTAAGGAAAACAAAGAAAAACAAAAAATAATCAGATTTGCAAAGGGTTCGGAGGCTAAGTTACGAGGTGGGAAGGGGTTAGGCACCCAACTCGTCCTTTCGGTCTCAATATAGTTTTTGGCTAAAATATGTTTTTTATATTTATTTAACAATTGAAATAAAGCATTAAATATATTACTGCGTACATATTATTACAAACTTCCACCAGCTTCCTTCCTGGAGTTACAAATACATTTATAAAATTTTGGCCATAATAATGGCTCTTTTTAGTTCTATTTTCTATATAATTTTGGGTAGCATAACTTCAAATTTTTCTTACATTTTACTGGCCTAAATAGAACTTTTTATAAATAAAACTTTAAATAGCCTACCTCTTAAAGTGTGGGGGTTTTATCCCGTACCAACTAAATTCTGGCAGGTTCTTAGGGTACGCTCGCTCTGTCCTTTAGGCAGAGGGGGTCTTTTATTTCTGCTTTGTTGTTGTGGGGATTCGAACAAAGTGACTGCTCCTTTTGGTTGCTTTTCGCCTCGGGATCCGGGTGGCACAACTGCATGCTTTTGCTTGCTTGTTGGTGTCGGAAATCGGGCAAAGCAATTGCTTGTTTTTTGCTGATTTGACATCTGGATTCGGACAGGGCAACTGCTCTTTTTGGGATTTTTGGACCGGTGGAATAGGGCGGAATCCTAGCAGGGAAACTAGGTTTCACTTTGGCCAGAGGGTTTTAGTGTTTGGGGGAGATTTAGCGGAGCTTCGGGGCTAGAGGAAGAAATTCCTTCGGCGTTCACTCAGACTGTACGGAGAGAATTCACTACGTATTCTCACTGTGCGAAGAGCCTGTGAATTCTGAAGGTCGGGCACCTCAATTTATAGGCTGGGAGTTAGGCTTCCTTCGTGATTAAGTTTTACTTTTTGTGCTTTATCGGCTCGGCTTGTACCGCGCGTTAAGAAGATTGCACTGTAGGCAAACTGCTACAGTGCATTAAGCACTATTGGGCACCGCCCATAGTGGGCTTGGGCGCGGCGCCTGGGATGCCTATGGGCAGCGCCCAGGGCCATTTTCCCTCCTCTTTTTGGCACTTAGGCCCCCTGCATTTCACTATTTATAGATCCTGCTTTTTCTTTTGCATTTTCAACCATGTAACTTAACATTTATTAATCCTTTTAACAGGTCTTGATATCTTATGCCATGTTACATATCAAGGGTATGAAATTGGGGTGTCTACAGAGCCCCTCAACGATGGAGTTTATGGCTAAACCGAAACTTACCGACTAAACGAATATCGTTGATAAGAAATAGCCTCCCAAATTTTGTGGAAATTATAATGGGGAGAAATGCAATATGCGGTAATTTATAGATGCAACAGTTTAGGATGCAATTCAAATTTCACATACCTTAAACATATTTAGTTGGTTATAGCTGGTTATCATGGTTTTTAAGCAGATATGCAAATTAAATGCTCTGAAGGTCGCACCTACTAGGTAGGCTACCTACGTATCCCTTTATCAGGAATCAGACCAAACGTAGTTCGACCTCAAGCAAACAAACAACAATAGCACTGGGTGTGATGGATGAGACCTAATCTTTTCCCTAAGTGACCCGGGGTATGCACCCCTTGCGGAAAAGACCCAACAACAACAGGTGGATATCATGGAACCAATCTTTTCCCTAAGTGACCCGGGGTATGCACCCCTTGCGGAAAAGATCCAACAAACAGGTGGAGCACAATGAGACCAATCTTTTCCCTAAGTGACCTGAGGTATGCCCCCCTTGCGAAAAAGATCCAACAACCAGGTGGAGCACAATGAGACCAATCTTTTCCCTAAGTGACCCGGGGTATGCACCCCTTGCGGAAAAGATCCAACTACCACGTAGAGCACAATGAGACCAACCTTTTCCCTAAGTGACCCGGGGTAAAAGATCCAACAACTAGGTGGAGCACAATGAGACCAATCTTTTCCCTAAGTGACCCAATATATGCACCCCTTGCAGAAAAGATCCAACAACCAGGTGGAGCATAATGAGACAAATCTTTTCCCTAAGTGACCGGGGTATGCACCCCTTGCGGAAAAGATCCAACAACTAGGTGGAGCACAATGCATGCAATAGGTAAAATACTTTGCCTTTTCTTCTTTTCCTTTCTTTCTTTCTTTCTCTTTCTTTTTTTCTTTTTATTTCTTTGCTTTTGCTCTCTTTTTTTTCTTTTTTTCTCTCTTTTCTTTCTTTCTTTCTTTCTTTGCTTTTGCTTTCTCTCATTTTGCTCTGCAAACATCTTGCTCTCCCCCCCTTTTTTTTTCTTTCTTTTTTTTTTCTGCAGGCATCCTGCTGGGGATCTGAATGGCACAATTTATGCTTTTTCTACCTTTCTTGCGGCTATTATGCTAGGGATATGAGCTTTCCTTTGATTTTTGATGGATGACCGATACTTTTAGTTAACAAAGCTAACTCTGTTAACTTTCCGTTAGAACTCCAGGGCCATTTCGCGCTTTGAGCAAACTCGAGGTTTTAAATGCTGAACTGAACTTTGAAGGGGGGAAAGTGGAACTTTCAACCCCTTATATCATTCACGGGTAAGGGACGAAGGGCAGCAGCTCTTCTTCGTCTTCTTTCTTCATTTTCCTTCTGCCATTGCTACCAACGGAGCTTTCTTTCTCATTTCTTCGCCTTTTCTCGATTTTCCTTTCACCAAATCAATTGTTTTACTTGCCAGATGGCTTCCTCTTCAAGATCTAAAAAGGGAAAGGCACCAATGCACCCGGAATCGGGCGAAGACGCCGAGAACTTCCGCCTCTGAGCTGAAATGTTATTAAATATTAGCATTCAAGGGACGATTGGAGCAACATACTCCAAGATCGGAACACCCACGTCTCGAATCTTCAAAATCCGGCTGTAAGTCTTCTTTTTTCTTCAACCCATTTGGTTGAATTTCTCAATTTTTTTCCCGACTTCTTGTTATTTCGGGCTCTTTGGAGTATACCTACTCTTGATTTCAATGCTTATGCATGCATGATTTATGTTAGAATGATGCAATTTGGCAATTATAAGATAGCAAAAATATGAAATTCATGCTATTTAATTTTGCGATGCATACTTATACAATTGGCACTATTTGATTCTACTATGCATCTTTCATGTAACTAATATATTTTGGCTCTGCGATGCATGTTAGTGCTACAGATATTTTTAGATGATGCATGATCATGCGATATACATTTCGGGCACATGCTGCTTTTTTTCAGATATATTTTTTTTCGGATACAGGCACATGCTGCAAGTATATTTTCTATATGCAAAATGCAATAGAAATATTTTCCTTTTTAATGCTTATAACATTTTTATTCTTCTGAACATACAATATGCACACATTTGGAGATAAATGCACATAATAGATGCCAAAGTAAAATAACATATGCAAATATATTATTTATCACATTTTTTTCATTTTTTCATTTATTAATGCTTGCAAAAAATGCAATATGGATATTTGTCTTTAAAAAAGTATGCAAGAATGCAACATTTATTTTTTCTGAAAATGCAAAAAAAAAAAATCTATGCATGCAAAAATGCAATTTATATTTTCTTTTAAATGCAAAAATGCAACATTTTATTTTATTTTATTTTATTTCTATGCATGCAAAAATGCCACATAGATATATTTTATTTTAAATGCATAGTAAAAATAGACATGGCATAGTTAATGCAATTTATATGGGACATAGCATGCAATGAGTTAATAGGAAAGATTAGAGTTTACCTCCTTTTCTTTTCTGTTCTGAGACTGATTTTCCCTTCTCTTTTCTTTTTACCAGGCACGTAAAACCCTCTCTAGAGCCCGGGCCAGCTGCGACAAGGTAGCCACCATCTATAACTCATGGCCCTCACAGGTAAAGCTTTTGGTGAAGCAGACCGGTTTTGGCGCATTTCTGCGGGCTTTTCGTCCCTTCCACAGCTATTTGTCGTTTTTTGAGGTTCTGCGAGACTATTGGTGGGACACCACCCACACCTTTCACTTCAGCTGGGACGAGGCCACCATGACTCTCTGTGATTTTGTTACAATCACAGGCATCTCCACTGGCACTGGCAAGCATCTGGAGCCAGGTTATACTTTGCGGCACCATCACGATGTGGTCGAAGACCTTATGGGCTTCAAGTCAGATTATAAAAGCGCTGACGAGATCTAGATCGGCAATGTTAAGAGTTGGCTGGAGCAGCATGTCGGGTAGGTCGACGATGATGACTACGAGGTTGTGACTCGTGTCGCCAGGGCATTTCTGTTCTTTTTTTCTGGGAATGTCTCTTTTTGCCAACTCATCCACCACTTTGTGGGTTTCTGTCCTGGGATGCCTCCGGGACTTATACTTGGTTTCTGACTATAACTGGGGGCAGGCAGGCCTGGCTGAGCTTTACGCTTCTATGGATCGTGCTAGCCGCAACGATTCTCGAGTTCTTAACGGCTTTGCTCCGGCTTGGGAGGTATTCTCTTTTTTTTCTGCTTTTGATACTTGCCATTATTTATTGATTCTTTTTTTTTCTCTTTTTTTCTTTTTTTTTCTTTTTTCTGTCACTGGCTGATTTTTCTTTGGCTGCATTTTTTCTTTTTGCAGGTCTGGGCCTATTTTGTTTTTACTTTCTCCCCTGGCCCTTTGAAGAGGCGCATTCACGAGCCACCTTTCCTGTCTAAATTCATGAATGCAAACCGAGTAAAAGAGGACCGGAATGGCGATAATTTGGGCAAGGCAATGGTGCAGGATAGGATCGCGAGCTCGAGCTCGAGCACAGTGCATTTATTTCCTTGGAGGGGCTTGGCCTGACCATATCTGGTGTCTTTAAAGATGAGCCGCTACTGGATCCTGATGATGTCTATTATGGTTGACTCTTTGTATATGAGCGAATGGGTTAACCGTCAGCACTTTCTTTACCCTGTGCCCCCAATGACACCACCTACACCACCAGCCTGGGTCATCGTACCGGATTTTCTACCGAACCGATATCAATGCCTATCCAGGTATATTGTTCCTCGGGAGGATTATTCCACCATGGCTTATGAGGAATTTCTGAGGACAGTACTTCATCCTGCTCTCGCAGTGGCGAGGCGTGCATCAGATGTTTCTGATAGGCCGAGGCCTTCTCGTCTGGTTACTGTTGCTGAGCCAAATTATTTTAACCCAGCTGAATATTTCTCCACCTTCCAGTATCATCGTGAAGGAAGATTTGTGGAGGAAGCTTTGCTCAACACCGAGGTCCTAGAGCGGTTTCAGATTCCTGAGCGGACCCGTGCCGTATACTTTTCTTCCTTTTTCTTCTTTTTTTCATACTTGTTGTGTAATACTTCTTATTCTTCAGGACTGATATTCCCTTTTTTTTTCTTTGATATTTTCCCCTCCCCCTTTTTCAGGCTGATGCTTCATCCTACCGGAAAGTGGTGAAGAGCTTCTTTGGCATCACCAAGCTATACCATCGGCTGCTGGATGAATTCACTTGCCGAGGAAATGATGTCGTGGGTCGTGCCAGGCGCCGAGATAACGATGATGATGAGATCGGTGGATCGAGTCGTGCTCGGGCAGGAGGTCGGGGATATAGAGTTGGCAGGACCGGTCCTCGAGTTATGGGCGAAGGCTTGAATAGGAGCAGATCTTCACAGGCCCATTAGCTTCTTTTGCCTGTACATATTATGGATTTTTCTTTTTCCTATACCAGACTCTGTATATATATATATATATATATATATATATATATATATATATATATATATATATATATATAAATACAATGCAGCTTTTTTTTTTTTCTACGATGCATGATTTTAAAAATTATAAGGACTTAATTATTCTAGAAATGCTAAAATAAAAGAAAACCAAACCAAAAACCCAAGCAAAGGCACACTGTACTTTAAGGATTGAGCCTTTGAGGGATACACCTTTGGGTTTCATTGGGGTTACCAGAGCTTTGCGGGGAAAGAGAGGCAACCACCTCTTCCTGTGCTTGGTTGATTCCTCAGTTGGTGAGGGCTAGTGTCTAGCCTCACTTCTTTTATTTCTTTTCCGTGAGCAAACAAAGACGAACAGTGAAGCAGTCGGGGTTGAAACCAGGGTACCAGGCAATTTGGTCATGACAGCGGGGGACCCGTGGGCACTGCCCATGGAGGAACTGGGCGCGGCGCCCAGAAGGGCTAGGGGCAGCGCCCGGTCTTCTTCTGTGCAGTTTCTGTTTTGGCCCTATTCTCACACTATTTTGATATTTCGGCCATTTCTCTAATTTTTGGTATAAAAGGAAAGGCCGGGGCAGCGTTCATTTCACATCGTTCCTCTTTTCTTCTTTCTTTTCAGACAGCAGGCAGATCTGAGCTTTATTTGTTATGTTTTTCATTTTATCAGATCAGATATAAAATTTTGCCCTTTTTCAGAAATGGCCGAGCGCACTCATACAGCCCTGGAGATCGAAATATATGAGATTTCCTTGGATTACTGGATCCTTTCATTACAGGAGGACGAAAGGGAATGGTTTGATCATGTTTATGGCTACCGCTGCCTCCTTTCATGGTGGGTCATGCGTATAAACTGGGATATGCCGAGGGCAGCATCTAGATTCTGGTTGACGCAAAGTCATCTCTTTGATTTTTCTTTGAATGAGATGTGTCCCACCTTCGAGGAATTCTGCGCTATGGTGGAAATGCCGACCATCTGACCCATTGTCGTGCCATCTGTACAGAGACGTCCCTTCATGGCGATAAGGGAACTATTTGGCTTGACCCGTGCTGGTACTCCAGAATTTTACAATGGAGTTAATTTTGATCTGACTATTCTTCCCCCTGCCTATACTGAATATAGGGAGGACCCAGTATATTCACGGCGCCGACTGGCTGCCCTCTTTTTGTGTGTAATGAGGAGGTACCTCTTCGTGAGCCAACCCGGATTTATCGATGTGCGGGTTGTTGATCTGGTTTTGCAAGCTTGGGAGTGTCAGGTGAATATTATTCCGATCATCTTGGTCGAGACTCTGATTGGCCTATATGTTTTTTCAACCGACGACGAAGTCTTTCCTTCTGTCAGCCCCATTTTAATTCATATGTGGCTGGAGGAACACTTTAACTAGGTGATGTCCCCTGAGCTGGTAGGAGGAGTATACATTCCCGCGCGTTATGGCTCCCGCGGCCATTATCGCCATGATCTGTCTACTGAGCGCGACTGGATAGAATATTTTCTGCGCATTGGTTCCATGGAGATAGTCTGGGTGATAAGCCATTGGTGGATCTGCCACTTTTTTCTGTTTAGTGGTTCTTATGCCTAGGTCATCTTGTCTGGTCTCCAATAGACCTCATTCTATTTGTCGTACCGAGTTCTCCGTCAGTTCGGTAGAGAATAGATCCTCCCGGACGTGAACTGTCCTCTGATAGAAGTTCTGCAGATGAAAAGAGACGTGGGCGGCCTCATCAGAGAGATGTGGGAGATTGATTATCCCCTGCGGGCCTCAGCTAACACCTTTTCTAAAAATATGTTGTTGTCCCATGAGTATCTGTCATGGGTGTTGCTTGCTGCTGAGGAGCATTCCTATGTGATCAGGCACGTGCTTAGGAGGATCCTCTCTAGGCGGGTAACCAGCGGTATAGATGCCTGGCTGATGAAGATCAGCGAGGATCTAGAAAGTTCAAGGTTGGTGGTTCCCCAGGTCTTGCAGGAGGACTTACGGCGAGTGCATGGCCTTGGAACTCAAATGACATGTGATCCTGACGAGGCAGGACCCAGTAATGTGCCTCCTAGATTGAGGAATGCGAGTCGACAGAGTAATCCCCAGCGGACTGATGAAGCTGGTCCAAGTTAGGCTGGCAGACGGAGCACTGCTCACAGAGATGATGGTGCTGGCCCAAGTCGCACTGCTATTTAGAATAATGGCGATGCTGATGACAATGAGAAGGACACCTCTGAAGGTTCTCATGCTGGTGAGACTGGGGCCTCCTCTGCACCTCGCAGAAATATCTGGTCTCGGCTAGGACGTCGTAGACGTTAAGGACCGTTTCTGAGCTGCAATAAAAAAGGGTTTTGGGGCTTTGGGTATAGGCAGTATATGTATATAGGTACCTGTACAAAATATATGATAATCTAAATATCTTAGACACCTATTCCGTGGTTGCACCTTAAATGGAGTTTTATATTTTGATGTGTTAAGTGCTTATTTTAAGCCCTGTTGTGGGTTTTCTCTTAGCCAGTCAAAATTGAGACGAGCTACCTTCCTTGCCATGAAGAGTCTTCTTCATGTGGTCACACATGTCTGATACATTTGACCCTTGTTCGACCAAACCCGAAGGCTGCCTACGTTCCTTATTTCTATGGGTCAGGTCGACGTAGTTTTTCCCCTAAGGGAAGATTCTATTGTTGTTTGTGTCCTGAAGATGACGAAGACCTTATCTGCTAGAGATTAGATGCTAGAGACTGCTTTCTCTCTCATTCTCCTTTTTTTTTTCCCTAACTTTTGCCTAGACTGCCCTTTCGGGTTTTCTATCTAGCGAGCTAGAGAGAGATACAGTCGCCAGATATTTTGGCTCATGCGTAATATATTTTGAGCTTATCCATGTTGAAAGGCTGAACAAGGTCTTCCCCATCCTGATTGGTGAGAAGCACCGTACCTCCTGTTTGAATCTGTTTGACGATGTAGGGTCCCATCCTAGGAAACTTCCATTTTCCCCTAGTGTCGACATAACTGGGGGGTTTTTCACGAAGTACCATCTCTCTTACTTGGATATTACAGTCTTTGACTCTTTTGTTGAATGCTCGAGCTATTCGTTTCTAATATGCTCGAGTATGTTCTAAGGCTAGTCATCGTCGTTCATCTAATAGGGTTAATTCTTCGTAACACTGTTTGACCCAGTCGATTTCAGATACACCCAATTCCATCATAACTCTTAATGATGGGACCTCTATTTCAATGGGCAGTATTGCCTCCATGCCGTAAGCTAAAGAATAAGGGGTAGACCCAGTAGGTGTGCGGACCGAATTGCGATAGCCCCAGAGTGCTAACGGTAGCTTTTCTGGCTGGTCTCTTCATGTTTCAGCCATTTTTCTGATAATATTTTCTAATATTTTGTTGGATGCTTCAACAGCACCGTTTGCCTGTGGTCGGTACGGGGACGACTTGTGTCTCTGGATTCTGAACTTGTCGAGCAATCGGTTTACGTCCCTTTCAAAGTGCGTACCGTTATCAGAAATTATTTCGAAAGGTACTCCGTATCTTTATATGATGTTGGCTCTAATGAACTCGGATACCTTTCTGGCATTCAATACTTTATAGGAAGAAGCTTCTACCCATTTAGTGAAATAGTCGACAGCAACCAGGACATATTTGTGGCCATTGGATCCTTTTGGGTGAATTTGACCTATGATGTCAATTCCCCATGTTGAGAAGGGCCAAGGAGCCGTGGAGTTGTATAGTGTATGTGGGGGAACGTGCTGTAGATTTGCGAAGCGCTGATATTTGTCACAATGACTCACCCACCGAATACAGTCCGTTTCTAGCGTACTCCAGTAGTACCCATGTCGGATGACTTTCTTTGATAGCATGTGCCCATTCATGTGTGGCCCACAAGTACCGCCGTGTAATTGGTCCATGACTCGTTCAACTTTAGCCTGATTGATGCATAGCAGGTTTAAACCTTGGTAGTGCCTTTTGTATAGACTACCTCCACTGATCATGAATTGCAACGCCCACCTTCGTAGGGAGATTTTCCCTCTTTTGTCTAAGTTGGGTGGATAGACTCATTTCTGAAGTAGATTCATAATGTCTAGGTACCAGGGTTCGTTATCTTTTTCAGGAGTGGCATCAATTCTGAAGCAGTAGGCAGAAGTGATCTTTTTCCCGACTATAAATGCCTGGACGTTGATCTTTGTGGGAACTTTGACCAACGAAGCTAGAGTGGCGAAGGTATCAGCGAATTGATTTCTATCTCACGGTAGATAATGAAACGAGATATTATCAAATTCTTTTGCTAGGACCGTCAATCGAGTATGATATAGTTGTAGCCGGGGATCCTGGGTTTTCTATTTTCCTTCGACCTGGTTTATAATTAGAGCAGAGTCACCAAAGACTTCCAAGTCTCTGGCTCCTTTTCGGAGAGCCTCTTCTAGGCCAGCAATGCAGGCTTCATATTCAGTAGTATTATTTGAGCATTCGAACTCCAATCTTATAGCCAATGGAGTGTGGGAATCTACTGGATCAATTAGCAGGATTCATATATCGAAACCTCTCTTGTTGGCTGCCCCATCAAAGAACATTTGCCATCTAGTGTCATGATCAGTAATTTCTAAGACACCTTTGTCTGGGAAATTTGGCTCAGATACATTTTCTAATTCTAAAGGTAGATCAGCTAAATGGTCTACGATCACACTGCCTTTGACAGATTTGAGTGTGACGTAGGTGATGTCGAATTCGTTGAGCAGAAATGACCATTTAGCCAATCTGTTGGAGAGTGATGGCTTTCCAAAGATGTATTTTATGGGATCCATTCTGGAGATGAGCTTGATGGACCGAGCTTGCAAATAGGTTTTGAGCCTCTGTGTTGCCCAAACTAGACCGGTGCAGCTTTTCTCTAAGGCCGAGTAGTTTAGCTCGCTTCCTTGTAACTTCCTACTTATGATGTAGATGGCATTTTCAATGTAGGAATTTTCTTTTTCTTGTGCGAGCATAGCCCCTACTGCCGTGTCTGTGACAGTCAGGTATAGGAGGAGAGGTTTATGTGTATGTGGAGTAGATAGCACTGGTGGGCTGACACGGTATTTTTTTGACTTTCTCGAAGGCTAGCTGGCATTCTTCGTCCCAGACTCAGTCAGTGTCCTTCTTTAGGAGTTTTAATAGTGGCTCACACATAAATGTTAGCTGCCTGATGAAGCGACCGATATACTATAATTGGCCCAGGAAACCCTTGACTCCCGTTGGGGTTTTTGGCTACAACATGTCTACAATGGCTTTTACTTTGGCTGGTTCTATTTCGATGCCCTGCTCGGTTACCATGAACCCTAGGACTTTGCCCTTGGTAACTCCGAATGTGCACTTGGTCGGGTTGAGCTTCATTTGGTGTTTTCTTAAGCTTTCGAAGAATTTTCGAAGATCTCTGACATGGGCACCATCTGTATCTTCAGAATGCACAATCATATTATCCACGTATACCTCAACTTCTTTATGTATCATATCGTGGAAGAGGGTAGTGGCGGCCCTTTGGTATGTAGCCCCATCATTTTTCTGTCCAAATGACATGATAGTGTAGCAATAGGTTCCCTAGGGGGTGATGAATGAAGTTTTTTTCCTGGTCTTCTGCTACCATTTTGATTTGATTTTAGCCCAGCATGCCGTCTACTAATGATCTTATTTTGTGAGAGGCCACAACGTCTACCACAATATCAATGTTGGGTAGAGGGAAGTCATCTTTAGGTGATGCTTTGTTGAGGTCGCGGAAGTCCACACAGATCCAAACCTTTCCATTGGGTTTCGGAACAGTCATTATGTTTGACAGCCAAATTGGGTATTCAACTACCCGGATGAACTTGACGTGCAGCTGTTTCATGATTTCTTCTTTTACTTTCAGTGATCATTCGGGCTTGATTCGACGAAGTTTCTGCTTGACCGGCCTAGCATCGGGGTATGTCGGAATTCGGTGCTCTACTATGGCTGGATCCAACCCAGGCATGTCTTCGTAAGACCATGCGAAGACGTCTACAAATTCTCTGAGTAGACTGACCAACGCTGCCCTTTCTGCCCTTTATAGATAGCTGCCGATCAGTGCTTTTCTCGGTGCTTGACTGACTTGGCGAGCTCAAGTAAGTAACCTTTATCGTTCGGGTCCATTTCGTTTAACAACTCATTATTAATGTTAATTAATTCGTCTTTTAACGTAGGTGCAACTAAGGAATACGCGAAGACATCAAAATTTTCATTATTAATAACAAACTATACATGGTTGGTTACATTATTGAGGCCCTGGGGTTTGAGGTCCTCAATTTCAGGGAGCGAGCCGGTAGATGACCAGCCCGTAAGGCTAAAAGAAATAGGGGGAATGGTATATCCAAAACGGTCCACCAAGTCTGCGGTCGTCAGGAGCGGGCCAACAGTAGTGTACCAATTCTAGAGGTTTATCAGCAATGGACTCAAATTTAGCCGGGAGCTTTTCATAGCTAGTCCTTCCATCAATCATGCCCATAAAACTATCTCCTATGAAATCATCACCCAACAGGGCCAGGGCATAGTCATCTTGATCTATAGTCCAGGTATTTTTGACTGTTACAGTTTTATATGCAGGGCTGCGGGGCTCCAGGGTAACCTGTTCTATTTCATTAATGGCAAGACTGACGTCTTCGAAAATTTCCTAACCAGGGCGTCTCTTCCCATTTTGGTCTATCCAGGGTTCGGGGAACATGAGATAGGCATCTGTTTCTCCCTTCCTTACAAAGTAACCATTTAGTGTTTTTCTATAGGGTTGTAGAGGAGGATCTGTGTAAGGACGTTTTTCACGTTCTACATTGCTTTTCTCACGTTTCTACCTCATGACTACAACTAGCTAAGCTAGTGTAGGTTTGTATCTTAGACCAAATTGAGGGATACATTCCTTAATTTCATCTTGGACTAGATTGATAAGCCCCTGCTGATTTCTGCCGAGACCCAGGCCATGTATATAATTCACTTTTCGGAGCATGTTTAGTGGGACCATATCTCCGAAGACTGTGGTTTTCTTTCCAGTAATGTCAATTTCTCGCTCGTATTCAATGGCGTTGACTTTGGCTTGAGGGATAACTTCAAAACCACTGAGGAAGATACCGGTGTCATCGTGCTCTATTTCGAGGATTGGGATGTCCCCGTTTTCTTTATTTTCCACGATCTTATCAGCAAGTATGATTACTATGTGGTCATCGTGGATAAACTTGACACGCTGATGCAGTGAGGAGGCTACCCCTTTCACCCCATGGATCCAAGGACGTCTCAGCAATAAACTGAAAGTAGCAGGAATGTCTAAGACTTGGAACTCAACTGGCATAGTTAGAGGCCCAATAGTCATCATCAGAGTTACCACCTCTAGGACACATCGACTAGTGTTGTCGTATGCCCTTACTGTCTGTGATGAAAGAGTCAGTTCTGATATCTTTGTCCCCAGTCTGGCTAGCGTGCTTGTGGGACATATATTCAAAGATGAACCGTTGTCTATCAGGACTCGAGGAACCCTTTTTTCCATGACCCCCACAATGATGTGGAAAGCATCGATATGGTTGGTTCCTTCTTTTGGCAGATCTAGATTAGTAAACATAATCGTATTTCCAAAGTGTATGTTTCCGATCATTTGGGTGAGCTCATTTGGAGAGGTTTCAATAGGGATGACTGCTTGACTTAGGGATTTGGCTAGTGTGTCACGATGAGTTTTGGAAGCATATAGCAAGCCCTAGGTGGATATGTTTGCTTGGGTTTTCTTCATTTGAGCTAACAGGGTATCTTCCATACTTTTAGCCCCATTATCTATTTCTTTGTCTTTGACAGAGTGGTCACCACTTTCTTGGTTTGGTTGATAGGCCCGACCAGATCTGGTAAGATGACTGACATCCCACCGACCCAAGTGGCTTTTTCAGTGCTACTGATATTTTGACTGCCTAGGGTAGTGTCCCTAGAGAGCATGTTGCAGCTAGGCTCTATTATTGGTAGGGAGAAATGAACAATGATATATGGTAATGGTTTTTCATTCCTTTCAAATTTGGGTATACAATTTTCTTCATTTACCTCAATCATGTTGATTTGAGGTAAAGTGTTATTGACTACATTGGGCATGGGGGGAGGTTTTTCGATGATCTTATCATCTATCAGATCTTGAATAACCTTTTTGGGTACGTAGCACTTGTCAATGAGATGACCACTGCAGCTATGGTACTTACAATACTGGGCATGGTTCCATGAGTTAGGCAGAGGATTCAGTAGTATGTATTTTTCCATGGGTTTTAGCACTCCCTGTGCCATCAGTCCTTGCAATATCAAAGATTGGAGGGCTTGCAATTCATCATAGTGCTTATTTCCCATGTTTGGACCCCTGAAATTAATGTACAATGTTGTACCTCTGGGTAGGGAAATTGGTTGGTGGCATAATAGGTGTATTTCCTACCATGTGGACAACTGATCCTGATGCAACTATCTTCCCTTTTGAGTAGCGGAAAGAATTGGGAGGTGTACCGACTTTTAAATGTCCAATTCGTATATTTTCGTCGATACGTATCCCTATTTCCACTATTTCATTGAAGTTGCCATAGGGGAGATCTCGCATATGTTCCAGGTAAATAGATTGGAGGTTTCTGATGAACATTCTGGTTGATTCAGCCGGATCAGGCCTATCCAATGTCTAAGTTATTTTTCTCTTCCACCTGGCTACAAAGTCTGCACAGGTTTCTTTTTCTTTTTGGGTGCACGCCTCAAGTTCCCTCTTATTTTCAGAACTAGTATTGTCTTTGTATCTTTTTAGGAACTCCACAGCTATTTGGTCCCAAGTGCCCATGGTGTTACTGTCTGCTAGCATTAGCTATTGCTAGAGGTGGCAAATGGGCGGGCGTGGGCGGGCGGGCTTAAATGGGCGGCGGGCTCAAATGGGCGGGCAAGTAAGTGCCCATTTAATAGTGTGGGCATATATGGGCGGGCACTAACATGCACTTATCAAATAAATATAAAAATTACAAAAAAATAAATTTTTTTACAAAAAAATTATCAAAAGTTACAACTAACCATATATATATATATATATATATATATATAATTACAATCACAATAATTGGAAAAGACCGACATATTGCTTGTGCTAAAGTATATTTTTGTAATTAAGACTAACTCCAATTATATTAATATAACTTATTATTAATTAACTTTTCAAACGTGGACGTTTAGGTGGAACAGATGGAGTAGTTAGTATTAGAGTTCTATGTTCTCTTCTCTTTAACACATATGACACTAATAAAAGGAAAATGATAGGGATCTAATAAAATGTGACAAATGAACTAAGAACGGAAGTAATAGTTTGCGAAGAAAATAACTTTTCTTCGAAATTGCATTTTAATTTATACTAATAGTTTTATGTATTAGTATGTAAAAATGTATTTTTGTTGTTGTATTAATCCTCAATTCAATATTCTATTTTGTGGTTAGATTTTTAATTTCGCTGAAACCTAATAGACAAACACACGAGTGGAAACCTAACAAAAAACTGAACAAGCTAACTAAGCCACATGTACAAATCTATATGAGAAGGTTCGAGCAAATAAGAATGTCGCATGTTGCACACTGCTCACAAAACCGCTATGAATCTATTTATAGTGTAACATGGACGGATATTTACAGAGTTATAAAAATTGAACAATTTTGGAGTGATGTTGTGTTTCATTTATGGGTACAGAGTCATAGAATAACATTCCATGTTTTGCTTTGCAATTTTGGGGTGGGTGTGGCGGTTGGAAGGGTGGGTGTACTATATATATATATATATATATATATATATATATATATATATATATATGTGTGTGTGTGTGTGTGTGTGTGTGTGTGTGTGTGTGTGTGTGTGTGTGTGTGTGGTTGGAAGAGTGGGTGTACAATATAAATATATTAATTATATTAAATGTCATTATTAATCTTAAGTATTTTATAATTATGTATGTAATTGATAAAAACAAAATTAGAAGAGAAAGTTAATGAGTTTTAGTATGGGTGCCCAAGTGGGCGCCCATTTAGCCCATCATAATCAATGTGTCCAAGTGGGCATGCCCATTTGTGCCCACTTAAAATTTTGGGTGTGCCCATACCCATTATTTACTGGGCGGTCTGGGCGGGCAAATGGGTGCGGACAAAAATTTCCACCTCTACTTAGCCGCCCCTAACAATGTGAGATGGAAATTGGAGGCCATAGCTTCGAAACTAGCCCCCTTGAATGCATGCCGGTAGAGTAAGATTTTAGATGATAGATAGGGCATCCAATCCCATCGAATTTTTCTATGTCGGGCATTTTGAATTTTGAGGTATAGCCGAAGGCTGCAATGTTAATGCCCGTGTAGAAAATTCTCCTTTGTTCATGACTTTAAGCATCATTCCTTTTAGATTCACCATATCTGCCTCTAATTTGGTGGGAGGTGGTGTTGGATTTTGGTATATATTGGAAGGATTGGGGGCAAATAGGTTTATTCCTTGTTGAGGCATTTGGTAGGGATTTTGAGGAGGTGGGTTATTGGTGGGAGCTAGGTTTTGGTATATATTGGAGGAGCTAGGGGCAACTGGGTTTATTCCTTGCTGAGGCATTTGGTAGGGATTTTAAGGAGGTGGGTTGCTGGTAGTTTCTATTTGACGACCAAGATCATTGAAAGGAATATAGGTCGTCATTTGCCCTTCCTGGTATAGCTTTTGGGTCCATATATGGGCTATTTTTGAGTGGATTGGTGATAAGAAAGGGAAGGTTGTTTGGATTATGAGGGATATTGATATTTAGGAAAGGATATTGTGGATTCGGTGAGAAAGGGCTAAAATTCGGATAATAGGGGTTTGGTGGAAAATTTGGGTTTAAGGTGTTGGTGGTTGGTGGTAGGTTAGTATTTAGTTAAGGGTTTGGGTTTAGAGGAGTGATTAATGTCATATTTTAAATTTATTTCCTTGCAAGTGGACAAGACTATTGTAGAATAGTTTTGGGAAGCAAGGGTCGAACCACAGAGGTTTGGATTTGATTATAGTAAATTTAACTAATCTATTAAAATAAAGCAATTAATAACTAATGGGGTTTTTTTGTTTTTATATATTAAATTAACTAGAAAGTAATAAAATAATCTAACTAACAAAGCATGATAAATATGAGATAAATCAAATATTTGTAAATTGACTAGGAATTAGGATTCACTTGCATCTAATCTATTGTTTATTTAAATAAAGTATCATTCAATACCTTGGGTTCGTTCACAAAAGATAGATATAGTCTGTTGAACAATTGGTTCAGCCTCCATCCCCGCAAAATTCATCCATTCTATATCCTAAGCACAAGAACATATGATTTATCTATCACCTAAATCATGTATGAACCTGGTCCTAACTTATCACTCTCGTACATCGATAAGTCCAATTTATTGTGATGGTGAGCGATTAATGCACATTGGTCATGCAGTTATCCGCACCTCTAGGCCTTTATTATTTGCGATTACATTCATTTCTTCAAAGCGAAATAATAGAGGGATTGATAAACACCACAATCAATAAGAATTAATATAAAACAATAGATTTGATACAAGTTACCTCCAATTCCTAGATTATGGAATTAATTCTCCATAATTGAAAATACAAAACCTTGAACCATTCTTGAATAATCTTTCTTCATAGACAAAGAAAAATAATACAGAACTTCTCTCTCTCTTTTTTCCTAACTAAAGGGATCTATTTATACCTAACTAATCCTACAACAAGGAGGAAAAGGAGTTACATTATAATTAAAACACTAAAAATAGTCAAAGAAGGACTTTTATGTTTCCCAAGACAATTGTATGTCTCAAAGTAAGCGGCTGATTTTGGTTGGAAAAATCTGATTTTAAGCTTTTTCACTTCAAGTTTTTAGCTTTTGCAGTTTGGTCCCTGAAGTTCTTCAATTCAGCATAAAATGCATATATTTTGCACAATTGTTCCAAAAGTCCTTGAAACTATAAAACAACACTAAAACACATTTTAGACAACAAAAACCTCGAGAAATAACATAATTTAAGTCGGAATAATACCCGATAACTGCGTATAAAATACAGTTATCAAATACCCCCAAACTTAAACTTTTGCTCGTCCTCGAGTAAAATAAAACATATGAATACAAAACTAAACTAAACTAAATTAAAGCAAATAATTTTTTTTTTCTTTCACAAGTCAAAGCATCGACATGGTACCACATAATGCCTCAAGGAATGATAAATAACAACACATAACCACAAGTCTAGGCTTTCACTCAATCATCATCAATATCACTTGTACATCTCCATGTCTGTGTGTGAACCATTTGTTGATTATCTCCAAACTTAGAAAGTTTTATCAAGCTAAGCACAACATTCATTCCCAAAATATTTCAATAAAAACGTGTGCATCACAAAACATATACATACCTTCAATACCCGGTTAACAACACGAAGAGAGATCATGCTAGAATTCAAGTGCTTATACATCTATCTCATGCACTAATTATGTATGAAATACAATGCTCTCAATTCCCAATTACTTATAATAGCTGAGATTATGCAAATAGTGTGAGTTATATCAAGATGTGTATATAATTCAAAATAAGGGTCAAATCAACTATGCTTACAAACCATGTCAACTAACACAAACAAATGTGGCAACTAGATCAATAGGACTTTATTAAGCTTGTAATGTAAGGCCAAGGTGATGGGTAACAATAAAGGGATAAGAAATTTCAAAGTGAGAGAGTAAGATTATTTCCCTTTTTCCCATACAAAACACTCACTTTCCTTCAACAACCCCCAAACTTAGACTTTTGGGTTAAAGAAGGTATCAAACCATCATAAAGATATTCTTCCCAATGATCCTTTTCTTTGCTTCCCTTTTTTTTTCTATTCTCTTTTTTTTTCTTTTGAAGGGCATGTGCAATTTTGATTTTCGCACCCTTTTCATTTTTTTTTCATATATATTTTTTTCTTTATTTTTGTTTTTTTTTCAATACAAGAACTCATTTGTGCTATTTTTGAACTGCATCAACCAACATGTAGACAGCATTCCCAACCCAATCCTACTCTCTCAAAGGGTAGACAAAAATGTATAGACTAAATGGTTAAGTTAATGTTGGTAATAGAAACGATGTCGAATGGGGGTCGATGTGTGTTTAGCACACGCCATTCTTTTTAATAAAGCTCAAAGGGGACACTAGGGATTAATATAAAATAGGGATGGTGAGATAAAAAGGCTCAAACGTTCCAAAGATGGCCTAAATCATATCCTAACTGCCACAATGTTCATGCTTCGTTTTCACAGAAATTCAACAAAGTTTCAAATCATTCCCTAACTCGAAGTTTTAAAAACGAGCTCCACAAGTATTTCACATAACCTTTCGCTAGAAAAGAGGTAGGGAAAATCAAGACTTAAATGCACTCACGGTTCGAAAGTGTGCTTGAGATATATTAGCAAAAGAAGTCTAACAAATCTAACTTAGCATGCAATTAACCCTAAGTCGCAAAAATAATGCAACAATCATGTAATGACGGCTGTTTAAAATGTTCGCGACACAAAAATAGCAAGATCCAAAGGAATGAAATGTGCACTATAAACTCAATAAAAATATCCAAATTCTTTAATAAATCAAGTCATGGTATTTTGTGCTAAAAAATTTTGGAGATATAAAGTTCCATCAACTAGACCAAGCTAAGGCTCGTAGACAAGTTTACATGCATCGCTATTAACAAACATGTTATCATTGGCGGAAGTAACCACACCAATATTAAAGACTCGGAATTTTATTTTATTTTATTTTTTTTTGTTGAAATTTTCTAAATTTTTTTTTACTAAAATAAACTAACTATTAAAACTAACAAAAAGAAAATAAAAACTAAATTACTAAAAACAGGTAACAAAAGTTTTTCTCAAAAAAATCATTTAAGCGCATGGCAATTCACACCCCCAAACTTAAATTTCACATTGTCCCCAATGTGAATCAAATATAGGACAAGAGGGTAGAGAATGCATCGTTAAATTAGGCACCAACCAATATAGTATGATAATAAAGGGAACATCCAAATTCCAATTCAACATTTTAAAGTAATTCCCATTAATTTTTTAAAACAGGGACACATTGCCCCACATTTACAATTCTAATGGCAAGCATTTGAATGTTCAACACAATTAAAGATTTCACCCCTAACAGAAATTTCAATACAAAAACAATCCCAACTTTCGCAACTATATATGCTCATAAACTGCTCAATCCTCAATTGCCAAGAAATTCGCAAAATATTACAAATTAATTCAAGTATAACCAGAGTATACTATAAGCAAATTTCTGCACAATACTCCCACTCTCAGCAATAAACCAACAGAATAGAACATAACTAATTCACATTGACTGTTATTCTAAATCACAAAGATAGACTTAGGATTGAAAAATCAAATTTGTATACAGCCTGAAGAAGATCAGTATCAACTGCAATTAAGTTGGTGTATACTCCCAATTGCCTACTGGAAAACAAATTTCTCCAAACTCCCCAAAATTGAACAATAATTGCATCCAAATTTGTTATGAACAAAACATCCAACCCTAATGCAATCAAAATCAACTCTGTAAATATCACAAATTTCACCAATGCAAACAATTCTCAAATCAGCAATTAATCAGAAAATTGAAATGATCTTACTTGAAATTATGCAAGGGAATTTCGAAATTCAAGCCGTAACTGATGTACTTTGTGGAAAAATGGAGGGTGTTGTCGACGCCCGGCGAAAGAGACGCAGGTGATCAGGCTGTAACTGCTTCGACGGAGTCAGGATGAACAACGGTGGAGAAGAGTCAGAGATAACGATGGCTGGAGCTTCCATTATTGGGTTTCTGATTTTTGGGGGAGAGCAACTGAGAAGAAGAGAGAGAGATGGAGGGATTCGCAACAGAGGCGGAAGAAGGAACTGTACTGTGGACTATCTTTCCCTGTGACAGCGACGGCTGGAGGATGACCCGGCTGAATTAGAGATGAAGCCGGGGCTAGGGAGATGGAGATGTTCGCGGGGCAGGGTGGATTTGGCGAAGACGGGGCTGCTGGGTGTTGGGGTGGATGGATTCGCCGGAGAAGATGAAGGGATGGCGATTTGGACTGACCAGATTTGAGCAAGGGATTCGAACGGGGCTGTGGGGATGGATAGAGATGGTGGGAGATGGCGTCGGGTGAGATGGATAGAGATGAAGCTGGGTGTAGGTCATAGGTGGGTCTGTGATGGGGGCGGCCATGGAGGATGAAGGCTGTGGATATAGATAGAGATGGTGGGAGATGGCGTGGCCGGCTGCTTGGTATTGGGGTGAAAAGCAGGAGAGAGAAAAGTGGGATGGAGAGGATGTCCCTGTAGCCACCTTTTCTGTGCACAGCATCTTTCCTGCTTTTGTTTTTATTATTATTATTATTATTATTATTATTTTAATTGTGTACTCCCTTCCTGCCGACCTGCCGACCTTTCTGGTTATATTGCGGTTGCAAGGTTAACGGGACCTTGCGACCGCAAGGTAATTTCACCGAAGCCCCTGAACTTTTATTATTTCTTGAATAAGTCATAAACTGTTTCATTAAGTTCAGTTGAATCCGTAAATTAAATCTTTTTTAGCAGCCTTCAACCTGTTTAAACTAAAACAAAAAAAATCTACAAAACTAAAAATAAAATTAGTGCATATAAATACATAAAAATAAAATCTTTTTGTGAGGGTGACACTATTAACACTCCCCTATAAACCCACAAACTCAGGGAGACTCTAACGAGTGACTCAAAAAGCAACACGATAAATACAAAGAGATAAGGGTTAGAAATTGTTCTAAGTTATAGTCGTTAGCTTGACTTAAATCCTTCCTTTTCGTTAAGAAGGCATCGCCGGATCACTTAGGAATGCACACATTTTTGGTCCATAAAATCCACCATTCATGTAGTGTCTTAATTTTAGACCATTAAAACCAAACACTTCCTTGGTGAAATTTTCTTTTCTCGATGGCCATCTAATTGATTTGGGGACGGGTAATTTCACACCTAAATCTTCCAATGTAATCCTATCCGGAATTTCCATCACTTTTTCATCACAACTACATTGCTCATGCATATCTAAAATAGGTTCTTGATTCTCTTCAAGAAAATATGAAGAAGGCGTCCCTAACTCCACATAAGTGTCTAGCGGAGAATCAATTGGAGGGCAATTTTCAATGTCAATCTCCGAAATTTCTTCGGGTTCTTGAGAACAATGAGGTGGTACGTCATTTTGTGGAAAATCTTTGGATTCTAAAATCAACTCATCATCTTTTTCAATCGACTCATCTATTACTTCTAATTCTTTTTCCTCAATATTTGTTTTTCCTTTATCCATTTCTATATTACATTCCCCCTTAGAGACTTCCATGGGTATCTCATCATCTTTAGGAATCAACTCCTTCTCCCGCACTTCTAGTTCTACTTTTTCATCTTTTTCTTGATTATTTTCACTTTTATCTTTTTCAATTTCTTTATCAGAATTATCTACTTTATCAGACATATCAGAAGGTTGAATAAGATTGCTTACCTCTTCTCTTTCTTCGTTAGCTTTTGCAAGTATCTCCTTTAAATTTTCTATCTCTTCTAGCAAATATTTCATAAGGGCAGCTTGACTTTTGCTTGCTTCGTCTAACTTTGGAGGTTGTTGACAATACGAAGGTGGTTCATTATAATAATTATGCGAGGAGAAAGATGATTGATTACAATAAGAAGGAGAGTCATTATAATAGGACGAATAAGGAGGAGGTTCATTATAAAAGGGCGGATTATAATAGGGTGACTCATTATAGTTATTATGATATGGCGGAAAAGATGGATGATTGTGATAATCCCCTTCATAACTATTAGGAAAAGATGGTTGATTTATTCTAGCATTTTGGTAGGCATATTCATTTGTGGCTCTCATAGGTGCATAATTTTCCATACCTCAATGATAATTATTGTATGCCATTTTTTTTAATAATGTTTTTAAATATTTTTTATTAATATTTTTTTTTGTAATTTTCGGAATTAATTAATTTTTTTTTGAAAATTTTTTTAATAAAAAAAACGAAAATAACAAAAGAAAAGCTAAATTAACTAAATCAAAATAACAAATCCCTGGCAACGGCGCCAAAAACTTGATTGATGTCTTATTTTAAATTTAGGGATAAGTGTATCATTAGTCCCTGAACTTTGGCCGAAGCCATCACCAGTCCCCCAACTTCAAAAAGTTTCACCATTGACCAAAGTAGGCATTTTTTGCTCATCAAAGGTCCCTAGCCCTAACGTCGTTTGTTTATTTCCGTTAAGTGAGCATGTGCCACTCACATGCACAAAATAAGGGGGCAATGTATAACATCATCAAAATATAGGGGTAATGTGATCCATTTAAGGAATTAGGAATTACTCTTTGACAACTGACAATCTGATTGTTTAAAATAATTATATTCATTGTAAAATTATAGATTAATTAATTTTTTTAATTAATTAGAAAAATTATTAATTACAAATTTTAAGTTTCAATTTTGTGTTTAAACACTAAATTTAACTCCTTGATTTCGTTGATAACTAACCAAATATATATACAATCAAACAGAGACCGATCTAATAGTACCATCAAGATCTGCTCTAATCTCACTATCCAAAAAGTAAGACAAAAAACAATGACTCTAATTAACATCTTCGGCAGTTTCTTTTTTCCTAGTGAAATTCATCATACAAAGAGCCGAGAAGATCTTGAACGTCGCGAGACTCTTCGCCGACTCGCAAAGCTTCAAGTACTCGTTCGAAGACGAGGACATGGCAGGGGATATGTAAAACTCCTTTTTTCTCATAACCGTACTCCTGAGCAGATTTATTGAGGAGTTTTATGAAGATCGGGTGATTTAAGAGTTGTGCACCGACGACGAATTGCTTCATCTCTTCTCCGACGAAGACCGAAAAGTGACCCTTCAGCACGCCGCTGCAACGCGAGAGAGACGATGAATGAGGAAGAAGCTATAGGGCTAACCATATGGAGATTACTTGGGGGAGGATTTGCTGTGGGAAGGTTTACGGGGGGGGGGGGAAGAGAGGAGCCGGTGGTGAGAGAGAGCTACCTGTTGTGTTTCTTGTCGGGGCCACCTGTTTCCACCCAAATCCTTTCACCTTCTTCCATCCTCCCTCTTTCTTCCTCACTAAATCCACCACTAATTGACCCACCACCGCCACCACCCAGTTCTCCACTGCCGCTTCCGCCGCCACCACTCTTGCGAGCTTGATGAGCTAAAAAGACGAAGATGGTGAATAAGAAATAACAGAGAACAGATTAGGGAAAAAATTAGTTTATATTCACTTTGCCCCCTTATTTTGATTATGTTATACATAACCCCCTTATTTTGTACATGTGAGTGACACATGTTCAGTTAACGGAAATAAACAAACGGCGTTAGGGCTAGGGACCTCCGATGAGCAAAAAAGGTCTACTTAGGTCAGTGGTGAAACTTTTTAAAGTTGGGGGACTGATGATGGCTTCGGCCAAAGTTCAGGGACTAATGGTACACTTATCCCTTAAATTTATTTCCTTGCAAGTGGACAAGACTATTGTAGAATAGTTTTGGGAAGCAAGGGTCGAACCACAGAGGTTTGGATTTGATTATAGTAAATTTAACTAATATATTAAAATAAAGCAATTAATAACTAATGGGGTTTTTTTGTTTTTATATATTAAATTGACTAGAAAGCAATAAAATAATATAACTAACAAAGCATGATAAATATGAGATAAATCAAATATTTGTAAATTGACTAGTAATTAGGATTCACTTGCATCTAATCTATTGTTTATTTAAATAAAGTATCATTCAATACCTTGGGTTCGTTCACAAAAGATAGATATAGTCTGTTGAACAATTGGTTCAGCCTCCATCCCCGCAAAATTCATCCATTCTATATCCTAAGCACAAGAACATATGATTTATCTGTCACCTAAATCATGTATGAACCTGGTCCTAACTTATCACTCTCGTACATCGATAGGTCCAATTTATTGTGATGGTGAGCCAGTGTACGACATATGCACATTGGTCATGCAGTTATCCGCACCTCTAGGCCTTTATTATTTGCGATTACATTCATTTGTTCAAAGCGAAATAATAGAGGGATTGATAAACACCACAATCAACAAGAATTAAATGAATAAGAATTAATATAAAACAATAGATTTGATACAAGTTACCTCCAATTCATAGATTATGGAATTAATTCTCCATAATTGAAAATACAAAACCTTGAACCATTCTTGAATAATCTTTCTTCATAGACAAAGAAAAATAATACAGAACTTCTCTCTCTTTTTTTTCCTAACTAAAGGGATCTATTTATACCTAATTAATCCTACAACAAGGAGGAAAAGGAGTTACATTATAATTAAAACACTAAAAATAGTCAAAGAAGGACTTTTACGTTTCCCAAGACAATTGTATGTCTCAAAGTAGGCGGCTGATTTTGGTTGGAAAAATCTGATTTTAAGCTTTTTCACTTCAAGTTTTTATCTTTTGCAGTTTGGTCCATGAAGTTCTTCAATTCAGCATAAAATGCATATATTTTGCACAATTGTTCCAAAAGTCCCTGAAACTATAAAGCAACACTAAAACACATATTAGACAACAAAAACCTCAAGAAATAACATAATTTAAGTCGGAATAATACCCGATAACTGCGTATAAAATACAGTTATTAAGGAGCATGAGAAGTAGATGCTTCTTGAGGGGTTGCAGGGAAAGTGGTTCCCTCACCATTGGGCCTTGGGCCTTGTATGATGTTTGCTATCTGGCTTAATAAACGATCAGCCTATGCACCCAAATTTTGATCTAACCATTGATATATAGCCGGAGTTGGAGCGTACCCTGTAGCCCATGTATCAGTACCCACTGTAGATTGTTCATTTTTGGCGGCCATTCTATTTCTGATATTCTCTGATACTCTCTGAACTGTTTCTGATATTCTCTGATCTGACCCTTGTGTCCGTATCCCGTATCAACCGACCGATGCTATCTCTTCCCTTCCAAACTCGGTCCAGGTTTATGAGGAAAATGGGTTGGAGGTATCAAAAGGGAAAGTTCCAAGATTTTGGGTTCCGAGTACAATATGCATTTATTATTTTATGATTATTATCCAATTTTTCCTAAGATTGATCGGACAAGCACCCGTTTTGTTTTGACAGTCTCGGGACTATTCCTGGAATAGTGGATTCTTTCTCCAGAACATAGAACCTTCTGCCTTTCGACTCCCCAAGATTGGACTAATCTCAAGTGAAGGGCCTATACTCTTTCCGGGATCCACCATTCAAATGGTCTAGGTCGAATATCATAAAAATTATTGGTCAACCCCTATGCATATATATTATATATATATTTTGTATTTATTTTTTGCAACAGGGATTGATCAATAATTTAAAGATATAAAAATCGATCGGTCCATGAAGTGTCCTGAGAATCTATATGCATTTTAACGTTGGCTGATGCAGGGGGTAAGCTGGCCATGGTGTAGGGTAGCAGTTCAGAATATTTCTACGTTCGTGCACGTGTGTGAGGTATCTAAAAAGCAGCAAAGTCTCTTTTTTCAGATATAAAGAAGTAAATAAAGTAGTAAATGACCCGTCTTTCTATTCTTTATGGATTTTATCGGCTAATTAGTTTGAGTCCTCGAAAGGACAGCGCGAGCGAGCGTAACGGCCATTCAGATCAATAAATAGAAAGAAAAGTGGGGAATCTATCTGTTCTTATTAATTACAAATTGGTTCTAATCCCCAAAATAAAATGACTGAATAAACGAAAATTTACATATTTTGCGAGAAATAAATAAAACAGAATAAAAATAAAATAAAGCGATAATAAGCCCCTTACTTTTTTTTTTGTTATTATGCCCGAAATTCTATTTTTGGTCCACCTTTTTTTTTATATTCGCAACGGTACCCGGAACGAAACTGCTGTAAGTTTTCACGGTTATTTGCACAAATATATATACATATATATATAAAATGCAATATGTAAACTGTTAAATAAATATAATAAGCATTTTTAGCCAAAAACAAAAGAAAAACTTTTTTTTGTTTTTTATGAAAATGAGTCTAGCCCTCCGTTTTTATTTTATTTAAAATAAAAACAACGTCCCCAGCAGAGTCGCCACTGTGAGTGCCCCGGTTTTCGACCCTTCCCCCCCCCCCCGCTTGGCGAAAAACGGATGGTTTCAAAACCTTTTTTTTAAAGCGCGTGAAATACGCTTGACCTTAATTGTAGACTCAAAATGTGATAAACAAAGTCGCTATCTTTATTTTAAGGAAAACAAAGAAAAACTTAAAATAACCAGATTTGCAAAGGATTCGGAGGCTAAGTTACGATATAGGAAGGGGCTAGACACCCAACTCGCCCTTTCGGTCTCAAAATAGTTTTTGGTTAAAATATGTTTTTTTTATATTTATTTAACAATTGAAATAAAGTTTTAAATATATAACTGCGTACATATTATTACAAACTTCCACTAGCTTCCTTCCTGGAGTTACAAATACATTTATAAAATTTAAGCCATAATAATGGCTCCTTTTAGTGCTATTTTTTTATAGAATTTCGGGCAGCATAACTGCTTATCTTTCTTACATTTTACTGGCCTAAATAGCACTTTTTATAAATAAAACTTTAAATAGCCTACCTTTTAAAGCGTGAGGATTTTATCTCGTACCAACTAACTTCTGGCAGGTTTTTATGGTGTGCTCGCTCTGTCCTTCAGGGAGAGGGAGTCTTTTGTTGCTGCTTTGTTGTTGCGGGGATTCGGGCAGAGTGACTGCTCCTTTTGGTTGATTTTCTCCTCGGGATCCGGGCAGTACAATTGCTTGTTTTTGTTGCTTTTGCTTGCTTGCTGGCGTCAGAAATCGGGCAGAGCAGCTGCTTGCTTTTTGCTGACTTGACGTCTGGATTTGGGCAGAGCAACTGCTCTTTTTGGGATTTTTGGACCGGTGGAATAGGACGGAATTCTAGCAGAGCAACTAGGTTTCACTTTGGCCAGAAGGTTTTAGTGTTTGGGGGAGATTTGGCGAAGCTTCAGGGCTAGAGGAAGAAATTCCTTCGACGTTCACTCAGACTGCGTGGAGAGAATTGACTGCGTACTGTTTACTCACTGTGTATTCTCATTGTGTGAAGAGTCTGTGAATTCTGAAGGCCGGACACCTTAATTTATAGGTTGGGAGTGAGGCTTCCTTCGTGATTAAGTTTTACTTTCTATGCTTCATCGGCTTATAATGCGTGTTGAGAAGATTGCACCGTAGGCAAATTGCTACATTGCATTAAGCACTATTGGTCGCCGCCCATAGTGGGCTTGGGCGCGGCGCCTGGGATGCCTATGGGCAGCGCCCAGGGCCATTTTCCTTCCTCTTTTTGGCACTTAGGCCCCCTGCATTTCACTGTTTATGCATCATGCTTTTTCTTTGGCATTTTCAACCCTACAACTTGACATTTGTTAGTCTTTTTAACATGTTTTGATATCTTATGTCATGTTATATATCATGGGTACGAAATTGGGGTCTACAATAGGTGAGGTTCTAAGAATAAATCTTGGGTCAACAATAAAAATTCAATTTGAGAATTATAATGAGGAAGACACTGTCAGGCAGTTCAAGAGATTATATTGTTTTCTTGGGGCATTAAAGGAAGGTTTCATGGCTGGGTGTAGGAAAGTGTTAGGATTTGATGGAGCCTTTCTCAAAGGTCCATTTCTAGAGCAATTACTTTCAGCAGTTGGCATTGATGCTGACACTAGGATGTATCCATTGGCTTATGTTGTGGTTGAGACAGAGAATAAAGATTCTTGGAAATGGTTTCTTGAACTGATAGTTGATGAATTTCAAATCACCAACCAGTAGCATTGGGTATTTATTTCTGATGAACAGAAGGTAAATATACATTGTTAATGAATTTATTTGTTAATATATATTCTTTTGATCTTAATTGCATTTTATAGGGTCTAGTTCTAGCTATTCAAGAGAGAATACCTGGGGTAGAACATAGGTGGTGTCTTCAGCACATATTCAGTAACTTTAGAAAATCTCATAGGGGAAAGGCATTGAAGGACATGTTATTCAAATGTGCTAGAGCAAGTAATCAAAGGCATTTGAAGAGTGTTAGGAAATAATTTGAAAAGACATATGTCAAGGCATATCAGTGGGCCTTTGGAAAGGATCTTAGACATTGGCGTAAAGCTTGTTGGACCACTGCAGTCAAGTGTGAAATTTCAATGAACAATCTGTGTGAAAGCTTCAATGGATTTATTATTTCAGCTAGGTCTAGGGCTATTATTAGCATGCTAGAAACCATTAGAAACTTGATAATGAAGAGGATTGTTAAGAAGAAGGTTGAAATAAAAAAAACAGGTTGGTCCACTATGTAATAGGGTACTAGAAAATTTTGAGAAGATAAAGACAGAAGCAAGGTTGTTTGATAGTTCATGGAATGGAGGTTAGTGGTACCAGGTTAGAGGGCCTTGGGGAGAACAATGCATGGTTTCACTTACTGCTAGAACTTGTAGTTGTGGGAAATGGGATTTAACAGGAATTCCTTGCAAGCATGTTGTTTCTGCAATCTACTTAGAAGGTTCAAATGGAGGTAATGGTGTACCTGAAGAGTGGGTTCATGACTACTACACTTCGAAAATGCAAGATAAAATCTATGCACACACTATCAATCATATAAATGAGAAAGATATGTGGGAACACCAAGAATATATCCCAATTGTTGCCCCTGCAAGATGTGCACAACCTAGTAGACCTAGAAAATTGAGAGTAAGAGACCCAAATGAAATACCAATAGTTAACACATGAAGAAGGGGCAGACAAATGAGTTGCCAAAGATGTGTAAATTATGGTCACAACTTAAGAAGAAACATAAAAAGAATCCTGGTCAGGCCTCAATTGAACAAGTAAGTTGTATATTTTTACAATTTCATTTAATTTGTACAATGTGGGTTTGATTAACATTGGTGCTTTTTTTTAGGTGGAAATTAATACTCAAGTACCATGTGACATTGGCAATCCAGTTGAAAGTAGTTTTGATCATGTTATTTTTTGATTTTCAGCTAACAATTTCATGATTTACAAACAACGTTTACTATGAATTGCTCAGATTAAGTGTATTTGTAGGCAATAGCAAAAAAAAGGCAAAGGAAGTGGTAGGGAAAACACTGGTATTGGCAGGGGAAGCACTGGCACTGGCAGGGACAGTTCTAATTCTACAACATAAGTAAGTTTTGGTCTACTTTTACATTTTTCAAACATTCTCAACCTAGGAAATAGGTTTGACATGCATTGATGTATGGAATTTTTGGGACTTTCAACTCAAGCCAAGGCAAAAGGAAGGGGTATGTGTAGAGGAAACAATTCTCAACCAAGCCCAAATGTTGGAATTACAAGTCTGCAATCATGGGTACAACCATCTACTGGATCACAAACCCAACCTCCAAGCTTCATGTTAAATGGATCAACTATTGTAACAACTGAAGGTTTGTTGGAATGGCCTGCTAGGAAAAGGAAGCAAGACATAAGAAGAAAGGTAGGACTGTTGGAACATCAACATATTTGGACATTTAAGTTGTAATGTTTAATTAACAATGGTGTTGTTAGTACTTGTATATTTTTGAGGCTTTTGAGCCTAGAAAACAGAATAGGTACAACCATATTTTTGTGGCTTTTGAGCCTAAAAAACACTGGTGTTAGTACTTGTATATTTTTGAGGCTTTTAAGCCTAGAAAACAGAATTGGTATTTATATATGTTTGTGGCTTTTCAGCCTACAAAACACTGGAATTGAGACGTTTAAGCCTAGAAAATTCAGTTATAGGTACTTATGTATTTTTGTGGCTTTGTAAATTCAGCTCCATGCCTGGTTTTCAATTCAGTTCAGTTTGGTTTTGTTACCTTGAATAGAGTATACTCTTATACATATTAGGTAAATGATGATGTTTACACACCATTAATGACAACCTAACTATAACATTGAATGAACCAAGACACAAAACACAATTTACACAATTTATAACATTGCATTGATGAACCAAGACACAAAACACAATCTACAAGTATACCATTTGTATTTATCAGCATTGGCAAACAAACCATATTGGCAAATAATACAACACAACCCCCTGTTCTATTGATATAACAACATTGCCAAAAAAAACCCCATATAATACACCCCCTCGTTCTATTGATATACAAACATTGCCAAAAAAAACACCCCACTTCCTAACTACTAGTCATCAAGATTGCAATGATGAACCAAGACACAATCAACACCCCCCACATCCACCTCTGTTTTGAATTTTGTCTTGCAGTAGTAGCTTCATAGTGATTCACCTTTTTAAGGAGACATGGGATGATTACCCTTCCTCTTTCACACATAGGTGGGTCAAGCCACCTAAAATATTTACAACCCCTTATCTACAACAAACAATAGAGTCAAGAAACATTCTCTACATAAAACAATAGAGTCAAGAAACTCTGCTCTCCTACACAAAAGACCTAAATTTAGAGCAAACATAATTGGTAAACTGTATTACCTCACGTGAACAAGAAAAGAAACGTCTCCATGGTTTGCATCAGTCCAAGCAGTTTTGATAACTACCCTTGCTCCACACGCGCAATATAGGTCTCCTAGGCCTCATATTTTCGTTATTTACTGGGTTGGGTTGTGTATTTGTGTTGTTTTTTTTTTTTTTTGAGTTTAAATGGACATTATATATGCACTGAGAGAAGATGAGAGATAGATGGTGGGAAGACTTGGCGCCAGGCAACTACTTATGGAAAAGACAGATTAACCCTCACGTGAGCTGCACATTTGTTCATTAACGGAGGCAAAGAAACGACATGGGGGGCTAGGGACCTCCGATGAGCAAAAACGACCTACTTTGGTCAATGGTGAAACTTTTCGAAGTTGGGGGACTAATGATGAGTTTGGCCAAAATTCAGGGACTAATGGTATACTTATCCCATAGATATATCACACATCTATACTATAATATATTAAAATTGATGATGACAACTCTAATAGTGACATATCATCTAACTTTTGATATTGTTGAATCCTCAAGGCTTCACATCACTTGATTTTAAACTTTTCATTTTCTAGCAATTAACTAAAAATAATAATTAATAATAGTTAATATGATATTATGATATTAATTATTTACTATTAATCTATTCTATTGTTAATAATAGTGAAAATCTTATATAGAAATACTTTTACTACCAACATCATTTATAAATCAATGTAGGATAATATTATTATATTGACATTGAGTGAGTATTTACTCCAATGACCCACTTTTAACACTATATTTTAAGCCTTTATATCTTATTAATCTAAAACTCGATTTGGATAAATAAATATATCATTTTGATGCATTCATCGAGTAGAATACATTTGTACAATTACATTTACCAACAAATAAATGACACGTAAATGAAATTCGTGTATCAAGTTGCATATTTTTTTTTTCACTAAAACACTAATTTCTCAACAAGTATTAGGTGAGTACTTTAATGATTTCTAAAATCAATATTAATTTATAACCAATATAAGATACATCTGTACTATAATTACTAATAAAAGTGATGTAACAAACATCGGTTGAAAATTGATGTTGGTTTAAAAATTATTTAGATAAATAACTTTTACTAAATTAACAAAAGAAGATATATGTTCACAATAGTTAGAAGTTGATGTTGGCTTTAAAAGTCTTTAAGCAAAATCTTACCAATAAAAATGATTTATTTCTCATTGGTTACAAAGAATTATTTTAGTTTAAGAGTTTTTAGATAAAATTCTTTTACTAACAATAGAAGAGATATATCTCATATTAGATAAAAAATAATGTTGATTTCAAAAGTTTTAAGATAAAAGACTTCTATTATTATTATTAATAAAATATATGTATCACATATTCGTTAGAAAATGATATTGATTTTAAAACTTTTAAAATAAAAGACTTCTACTATTATTATTAATATAATAGATGTATTTTTCAAAAATATTAAAATAAAATATGTTTACTATTATTATTGATAGAATAATAGAATATATTTATCTTATATTGATTAGAAGATTTCCATTATTATTACCAATAGAACATATATATTCCACATTTGTTAAAAAATGATATTGATTTTATACCAACATTTAAATCATAATACTTAAAAATTTAAAAATTACTCATTACTACTATTACAAAAAATAAAAATAAAAATATATATGTCACATTAAAAAAATTAAAATAGTATTATTACCAAAAAAAAAGCCCTCTATATATCCCTATTTGGAGTGAGTGAGACGCTCGGCACTGAGTCAAATTAAAAATTATTAAAAATTAAAAATTAAAAATTAAAAATTCTCTTAGGTTTAAGATTGTTAGAAAATTTCTTTGAGCATTTGAGGCTCATCTATATCCCTTGGTTGTGCTATGCTATATGTATGATTTGACACATCCAAAATTTTCTAAATCTCTCATCTCTACGGTTTCAGAAATAGAAATCTGACATAGCACTCGTGAACTCTCTCTCTCTCTCTCACTCTCGGTCGGTCGGTAGGATCTCTTGGAGCGATAGTGTCTCAGATAATCGAAATGGCTGCATCTCAACAAGCCACTGATCGTATCATCCAGGCGGCCACTGGTATGCGTCTCTTATTCGAATTAGGCTTTCTTTAGGATCCTTGTCATTGTGTATTGTGGGCATTTCGGTTTACTGCTTTGTTATCTCGTGTATCCTTTAAAGTCTCGGCTGTAATTTGAACTCGATCGACTTTATTCTCCTTCTTGATTTTCTTATTGCTAGATCGTAGGTATTTACGAGGTATGCATATGGTTTTGTGCGTTTATATCTCAGAAATGAAATTCTTCACCAATAGTAGCCTACAAATTAAGCGTACCAATTAGTAATTGTAAAAACACTCGTGATGTATTTTTTACGTCTTTCTTTTTTGGTTATCACCATATTTAATTGTCGTTTTCTTTTTAATGATCCAATTGTGTGGTCTGTGGATCCAGATCCCTCAAAGACATTTTTGCTTATGCGTCAAATTGATTCATCAATTTTCATCATGTTTTATACTTCCTCCCCCCTCTCCCCTAAAAAAACAGGGGGCTGCATTGGAATAGACAAACTTTTTTAATATCGTACTTTTTCTTCCTTATATCTCTTTTAAATTGCCCTAAAGGTTTATAGTTTTCTACGACACATTAGTAAATATCATATTGGAGAAACACAAGAAAAATAATGAAGAAAAGGAGCTTAAATTTTAGAAATGTGAATTCCTATGGGACAAACCATAATAGAAAGCTTTTTTCGTGACACATTAGTAAATATCATATTGTAGAAACAAAAGAAAAATAATGAAGAAAAGGAGCTTAAATTTTTGAAATGTGAATTTGTATGGGACAAAACATAATGGAAAGCTTTTTTCGTGACTGAGGAGTAATGGTGGACTGGTTGATGATGGTTAGGGCAACTTGTGCTAAATGGAGTGTACTGCTATTTTTTGTTAGGATTAAGTAGACCAATGGCTTCCACGAGCTGCTTGCTATCGCTAGAGCTGTTGTTCTCCAAGTTTTCTCAAACTCTGATAGATTGTACCCGTGATCCAAAATGAGTGTTCCTTTTTAAAAAAATTGTCCCAAAATTAATGTCTTTTCTTCAATGAAGTTATTAATTTTACCTTTGTCCACTATCATCTGTAAATAATGAGTAAGGAAGAGAATGCCTTTACAAAGTATATACAAGATCTCCCAATCAATCAATCACGATAATTAGTGTCCTCAAATATAGATTCCATCATTCCCCCTCAAGTTGGCCGGTGAAAGTCCCGAACGCCTAACTTGCTAACGAGAAAACGAAATAGTTCTGCCCCAAGAGGCTTGGTGTTTATGTCAGCAATCTGTTTAGTTGTTGTGATATGTCGTGGCTCAATTTCATGAGACTCAACCCTTTCGCGAACGAAATAACAATCCATCTCAACGTGTTCGTGTGCTCGTGAAAGGGGTTATTTGCAATGTGTCGTGCAGCTTGGTTGTCACAAAATAGAGGTGTAGCCTCCTGCTGTACTGCTTCAAGGTCAATCAATAACCATTGCAGCCATATGAGTTCGCTAACTGTAGTTGCCATGGCCCTGTACTCTGCCTCTACGGATGAGCGTGAGATGACATATTGTTTCTTCGTACATCAAGAGATTGGTGCACCACCAAGGGATATAAAATAGCCAGATCTTGAATGACGGGTCATGTGACACCCTCCCCAATATGCGTCACAGTATGCCACAAGATTTAAACCACCATGTGTAGGAATAAATATACCTTGTCCTGGTGTTGACTTCAATAGACTTGAAGTAGAGAAGGATGCAAATTATTGCATCCATGTGTGTGCGACAAGGATTGCATGTGAACTCACTCATTGCATTGGCAAAGGCAATATTGGGTCGTGTCATACTTATCAAAAAAAAAATTGGGTCGTGTCATAGTTAAGTATAAAAGTCATCCAATTAAGTGACAATACTGTGCAGCATCTATGGATTGACTATCGTTCTGTTCTCTGGGAAAAGAACTTGGTCGGCTTCCTTGCAGGCCAGTCTCTTCTAGGATTGAGTGTATACTTTCTTTGACTCAAAACAAGGCCTTATGGTGAACGCGGAACCTCTATTCCCAATTAATATTTCAATGGGCCCAAATCTTTGATGCTAAATTTTACATCAAGGTACCGCTTAATAGCGTTAAAAATAAAATAAAATAAAAAAATCTTGCTCTCATCATTGGCAGCGAAGATAATATCATCAACATAGATAAGGGCACATACGAAGATCGTATCTTGCTTAATAAAAATGAACACCGAGTGACCAACATCAAGCAATGCCTTAGTAAACTTGTGGTACCAATTTCACGATGCTTGTCGTAGGCCGTATAATGATTTACGCAATTTTGCACAGGTTTTTTTTTTTTTTTGATAAGTAATAATTGTATTAAGCACAACGCCTAAAAAGGAGGCGCGTCCATGTACACAGGGAGTATACAATATCTAAAAGCTATATACTGTCCGTAATATTAACCAAAAGATCCCCTTCTTCCGGGTTTGTGACTTCGTTCCAGAATTGTAGGGACTTTGATCTGAGCTACATTAGTCTCTTCGTTCTAAAAAATTCTTCTATTCCTCTCTTTCCAAACGTTCCACCAAATAGCCAAAGGAATAGATCCCCAATTGTTCTCTTTCCTTTTTCGGTTGAAGGATTCCCACCCACTAAGAAGCTGAACAACTGATTCTGTGCATAACCCAATGCATACCTACACGGAGGAAGAAGGAACTCCATAGAATGATCAACAATTTCCTCCTCTTTGCACATGAAGCATCGATTGACATAGATCCATCCTCTAGCTTTCAAATTGTTCCCTGTTAATATTGCTCCCCGAGACGCTTCCCAAGCAAAAAAGCCACCCTTCTAGGAGCTTTTGTCCTCCAAATAGCCTTCCAAGGAAATAGACCTTTGTTCTCCTTCCTTAAACAAGAGTATAGAGACTTCACCGAGAAAATCTTCGAGCTAGATCCCTCCCACCCCACTCTATCCTCATCCAAACCTCTCCTTTTAACCTTATAAAGCTTCTCGAATAGCCTAGAGATGCATGTAAATTTCTACGAAACATAGGGCTCCAAACATCTCTCCCATCCATAACCATCACTCCAGAATTCACCATCTCATCTTGATTGACAGCTATATTGAACAGATTGGGGAATTCTTGTTGCAGGGATAACTCTTCACACCATTTATTCTTCCAAAAACGCACCCCTCGCCCCCACCAATTTACACACCCTTGTATCTCCCTGTTTTGCAAAACCTTGCAGGATCTTCATGTAAACATCCTCCACTAAGTCGCCATATAGGAAGGCGTTGTTGACATCTAACTGGTGGATTATTCGGTTCTTCTTTGCTGCCACGACTAGAACACTCCAGACTGTCACAAGCTGCAACTGGGGCGAAGGTTTCATGGATATCTATGCCTTCAACTTGTTTTGTTTTTTTTTTTGATAAGTATAAGTAATATTAACAGGCGTAAAAAAAAGGAGACGCTTCCTTGTACACTGGAAGTATACATACACTAAACTACAAACCAAAAGACCCAAACCTAGTTACAAAAAGGATCCTCTAAAGTTGGATCAGCAGTTAAGCACCAGAATCTCAAATACATAAGAAAAGCCTTTTTGATTCCTACAAAATCAGATTCAATGTTCTTAAAAGCCCTTTTGTTCCTCTCTTTCCAGATGGTCCACCAAATAGCTGAAGGGGCATACTTCCAAAAAGCACTCCTATTCCGGGTAAAGGAAGGCCATCCCCGAAGCGTATCAATAACAGTCCTGGGCATAACCCACGGAACATCAGCAGAGAGGAAAAGAGAATTCCATAACTCCCTAGCCATAGAGCAATGGAGCAGCAAATGATTTACATCCTCCTCACTTTTGCACATGTAGCACCGATTAACATAAATAAACCTCGAGATCTCAAGTTTTCCCCCGTCAATATGACGCCCCTGGCTGCCTCCCAAACAAAACAATCTAACAGAAAACAATCTATTACTAGAAGCCTCCCAGATAATTTTATCTTCACTCAAGACCTGCCTCTTGCAACCCTGGAGCAGATCCATGAACTGCACAGCTTCGTCAATCTCCTAGTCATGCAAATTTCTGCAAAAAACAGGATTCCAAAGGTCTGTATCCCCTTGATTGACCACCAACGAACTCACCATTTCCTCCTTATTGACAGCAATGTTGTAAAGGTTAGGAGACATCAGTTGCAAGGTATTAGTATCGCACCAAAAGTCCTTCCAGAACCTGACTTGATTTCCCATCCCTACATCGAATTTGATGAACATGTTGATAGCATTCCATACTCCCATAATACCTTTCCAGACACTAGATCCATGAGAGGACATAACTTTCTTTGGGAACCAGAGATGATCACCCGCTCCATATTTGCTCACCACTAACCTCCTCCAAAGCGACTCTTTATCCACTAAAAACTTCCAAAGCCACTTGCCCAACAGTGCCTTGTTGAAGAATTTGAGGTTTTTAACTCCAAGACCCCCACTCTCCTTGTTAGAGCACATTGAGTCCCACTCGACTAAATGATAATTCCCCTTCTCTTTGTCTCCTTCCCAAAGGAAATCTCTTTCTAACTTCCCAAGTCTTTTTAAAACTGAAACAGGGGCCATAAATAACGATAGAAAATAAGTGGGGAGATTAGAAAGAGTACTCTTAATAAGAGTAAGTCTTCCACCCTTTGATAAGAAACGTCTTTTCCACCCCGCCAACCTCCTTTCAAACCTAACCATTACTGAGTTCCATACATTTTTGTTCTTAAAAGACGAACCAAGAGGTAAACCTAGGCACGAAGTAGGAAGATTAGAAACGCTGCAGCCAAAGAACGAGGCTAAAACCTCCACGTTATCCACTCTACCTAAGGGAATTAAATCACATTTCGAAACATTCGTCTTCAAGCCCGATAGATCTTGGAAAATCAGCAAAATTAGACGAAGGCAGCCCAACTGGTCGCTATCTGCATTGCAGCAAACTAGGATATCATCGGCAAAAAGGAGGTGAGAAATAGTAACACCACGACCAGGATGATTACCCACCTCAAAGCCCTTAATAAAGCCTCCCGCAACTGCCTTATCAATGAGCTGACTAAGGGCCTCCATAACCACAATGAAAAGGAATGGAGAGAGGGGATCCCCTTGACGCAAACCTCTCGAGCTCGAAAAAAAACCTTTAGGCTGACCGTTAATAAGAACAGAAAACCTGACTGTAGAAATGCAGAATAAAATCCACTTTTTCCATTTCTCTCCAAAACCCATTTTATCCAAGAGATAAATCAAGAATTCCCATCTGACATGATCATAGGCCTTCTCCACATCCAGTTTGCACAGAATCCCTGGCACTCCGCTCCGCACCCTCGAATCGACCACTTCATTAGCAATCAAAGCTGCTTCCAGAATCTGACGATCACCCACAAAAGCATGCTGCGATTGTGAAATTACTTTGCCAAACACTTTTCTCATCCTGTTCGACAGTACCTTGGAGATCAGTTTGTAGATGCTGCCAATGAGACTTATAGGTCTGAAGTCTTTAAACTCCTCTGCCCCTTTCTTTTTGGGAATGAGAGCAATAAACGATGTGTTAAGACTTTTTTCGAAACCTTCCTCCTCTATGCCTTCAACTTGTTTGAAGCCTTTGGCCACGAGGCGAGCCTTATATCTTTCGATTTTGCCATTGGGCTTATACTTGATTTTGTTGACCCATTTTGAGTCTACGAGTTTCTTTCCCGGAGGTAGTGGCTCCAAAGTCCATGTGCCATTTTCTTCCAAAGCCTGAATTTCTTGCTTCATTGCATCACACCATTTTGGATTTTTTAGAGCCTGATGAAAATATTTTGGCTCATCATGGGAGGTGATGGCTGCAAGATAAACTCTATGAGCTCTAGAAAACTTTTTATAACAGACAAAATGTGATAAAGGATGCACCGTAGAGGTTCCTGAGTTGGGTGTGGGACCTGTGGGTTGCAGATGGTCCTAGATTGCAGAAGCACAGTTACATAATCATCAAGATGCTTGGTTTGAGTTGGAACTCGCTGGCTGCGACTGGTCAGTGTCGAGCATACTGCTCGCTCATTGAATGACTGTGTTGTCCAATCTCAGTAACATTTTCTGCACTTTTAGCAGCTGTAAGGTCACTGCTTTGTGAAGAACTCGCTGGACAAACTGCTGGAGTGATGTTGGGAAAATTGACGTTGGGAAAATTATTCGAGCTGGCTTCAGGTGGGTTGATTGCTGCCCCAAGGGATGTTGGTAGTGCTGGCTCATCAAAGTATTCTGAGTCTGATTCCTTTCTTGACGGCACTATCTCTTGTGAATTGTTAGAGACATTGTCTTTGAAGGGAAACACATTCTCAGCAAATGTTACATCCCTTGAAGTGTAAATTCTATTTTCTTTCAAATCATAAACTCGGAATCCTTTTTGTGCATTAGGATATCCAACGAACACACTCGGTCTCCCCCTTTCGCTAAATTTATCACATCCCTTTTTATTATTCTGAGCAAAAAGGCATCCGAAAACACGAAGATGGCCATATGAGGGGTTTTTTTTTTGAACAAAATTTTATATGGTGTTTTGTTCCTAATGACCTTTGATGGCAGCCTGCTTATGATGCAAGTGGCCTTTAAGACACATTCACCCCTAAAGGTAATCGAAAAATTCGCTTGAAATCGCAAGGCTCTTGCAACTTCAAGTATGTGCGTATGTTTTCTCTCTACTACTCCATTATGCTGGGGGTTTTGGTGCAAGACGTCTCAAGGGTAATCCCATGAATGGCATAATAATCTAACATGTAATTGGATTGAAATTCATCCCCATTGTCACCTCTAATTCTCTTAACCTTCTTTTCAAATTGTGTTCTCTCACCATGTTGCGAAAACTAGTCAAGTGATGGCTCACCTCAGATTTATGTTTTAAAAAAACCCAAACTCGTGGACTGTAATCATCAACGATGGACAATAAATAATGAGCACCCAATAAAGAAGCATTTGTATAACCTCCCCAAATGTCACAATGTAATAACTCAAAACTTTGAAGAATCCCTTTGAAGAATTTGTGGATGACATTTTTGTTGGCTAGTAGTGGTTGGTTGTATATTGCTTTTGTACATAGGACGTGTCATCTGGTTTGATGCTTTCATTTATATACTCTTTACTTATCAAAAAAAAAAAAAAACTCAAAACTTGAAGTTGTTTTTATGCAACTAACCGGAAATGGAACTCTTGTTTGCTTAGCTCGTATACAAGAATCACATAATTCATTTTTACTTTGAAAAGTTTTGCAAGGGAGCTCAATATGTTGAAGCTTTGCATCTAACGCATGGCTCAATCTTCTATGCCAAAGTTGTGACCCAATTGAGACCGCCATAGCAATGCCTTTAGTCTTCACGGGCTCCATGAAATATAGACCATCGCAGCATCTACCCACTCCAATCACGTTCCTTGAAGGTAAGTCATGCATAGTCCTAAAAAAAAATCAGTGCACAATTAAAGTCTTTTGTGAACCTACTGAAAGTAAGTTGCATTTGAAATTTGGAGTATTTTGAACATTATGAATTTCCAATCCATTTGGCACTGGCGTTGCCAATCCCCTTGACACATATCACCATTTGGGATTTTCATCGGCATTCCCGCTTTCAACTCTATTTTTTCTTCAATACTTCCTTCATTACATGTGATATGGTCGGTGGCTCCGGAATCTATTGCCCAAGGTTCTTTGAAACTCATCTTACCAGCCATATTTGCTGTGGGAGGTATTTGTTTCTGTGTCATCTTTGAGGCATCATCATCCGCACCAAAATATTGGACCATTCTAGCAAACTGCTCCGAGGTTAGCCTTGGAATGGGGTTGGATCTGCTCCTACGTTGGCTGCCTTTGGATTTGTTCTTCGTTCACCTTGACACTCATGCCTTCGATCTCCATCACGTGAACCCTTTTTCCGTCCCGGAGGATAGCCAATGATCTTAAAACAACCTTCCATCGAGTAGCCTATTCGCCCACAGTGAGTGCAACTCGGTCTGTCACGTCTTCCCCCTCGTCGTTCGTTGCCTTCTTTCTCATTGCACTGGGCTTGAAAAGCTGTTGCCTCCACGTTTGGCCTTTGCGACACTGCTATTTGGCACTGCTGTTCGTCTTCTGCAACAAGATGATAGGCAAACCCAATTGATGGAGTGGGTTTGGTGCTTAGTATTTGTGTTATGACAGTCCCAAAGCTTTCATCAAAGCCCATGAGAAATTGGTAAAGTTGTTCCTTTTCGAGCAACTCTGTCAATTGTTTGGAGACATGACAAGTACACGTACCACATGTGCACTTCGGCGTAGACGACACAGACCACATTTCATCCCAGAGTCCCTTCAATTTGGTGTAAATACCCTGATACTGACATTTTTTCTTGTCGCATTAGGTCAGCGTACGCTTTAATTGGTACGCCTTAGGTGCTTTCCTTTCCGAACCTTTCTTCCAGGTCCAACCATATTTCAGCAGCAGTCTTAGCGTATTTTACGCTATTTTTGATCTCCTTTTCCATAGCCATGTTAAGCCATCCCTTGACCATGGCATTGCATCTCTTCCGCAACATCAATTCTGGCGAAGTGTCATCCGGCATTGGAATGGAACCATTGACGAAACCTATTTTGTTTTTAGCAAATAGGGTGTTACTCATCTCACTAGCCTAGTCACCATAATTTCCAAAGGAGGTCCCTGACATAGAGTTGGCCAGGGTTGTCCGAGGCGTGAATATAGTATGGCCACATGGGATCGACAGTGGTATGACTGCTTGCGCTTTGGTGGCTAGTAGAGGAATCGAGGAAGAAGATAGTGGGTAAACAAATGCGGCAAAGCAGGTGCCGCATCCTATGTACACAAGAGGTATACTCCAAAAATTAAAGGTTACATATCTTCCCTACAAAATGAGCAAAAGAGTTTACCTCAGGCCTAACCCCTTCTATACACCAAAAAAACAGCAGCCGAAGAAAATCTTCAGCATCGACAACCGACAGAGGCCTTTTTTTTTTTGATTAGCAAGAGTATAATATCATAGAAACGTAAAAAAAGGTGACGTGTCCTTTATACACTAGGAGTATACAGAGTAAACTAATCTAAGGATAGATTATTAACAAAATCTACAAAAGAATAAGGGTGAAGAATGGAAGTATTAGCATCTACTAAACACCAAGACCGACAAAATCTACAAAAGAATAAGGGTGAAGAATGGAAGTATTAGCATCTACTAAACACCAAGACCGGAGCGTTCGTAGCACCAAGTCCTTCAACTGCGACGGGGCCTTTCCTTGTTATCAAATACCCTACTATTCCTTTCAAGCCAAATAGTCCGGTACACACACACAAAAGAGCAGTTTGCCAAAGATAGCAGCTAATTAAGGAAGAGAATGCCTTTACTAAGTATATACAAGATTTGCAATCAATCAATCATGATAATTAGTGTCCTAAAATACGGAATCCATCATCATCTCTTACTATGCACTTGCAATGCTCTCGTGCGGATCCTAATGATAGAGTTAACTTCCTTAATTTCCTTTAAAAACCAAGAAAGGGGACTCATTTTTGTGATGGGGGAGTATTTCTTTTGACTTGTTTGTCATTCTTCAAACACATTATCTTTGCTTTTCGAGAGGACAGAGACTCGGCAGTACCCCCTCACTTGCACCAAACAAGTTGGGTAACATGGTTAAAGCATCAAAAGCTAGAAGCACTAACACCTACATGCAAATGCACGATAACACCATATTGACTCGCTCGCATTGTAATTTACAAGAAAGTATGTCACGATGTGGTCTCACAGGGCTAAGCCCCTTTGTAGAGCATGTGGATAATAGTTGTGTGGGTTGTAGGAGTTCTTTTTCCTACTTCTGTAAATAGGACACGTCACCTCTTTTGGCGCCCATTCTTTATATATACTCTTAGCTTATCAAAAAATTTTTTACAAGAAAGTATGTCCCTACATGTTGGGGACTCATGAATAGGTAACCCATATATATATGGGAGTGATTTAGAGGATGCTTTCCTCTCTTTGGTTCAAAAGGTCCTTGAGAAAAATGTCTTGGATCACTTCCTATCTCCCTTTACTCTAGTCCTTTGCAGTGGGTCCAACTCCTTTCCGTTTTGAGAATATGTGGTTTTGAATCCTACCTTTAGAGACAAAATTGTGGAGTAGTGAGGAGAGTGTGAGGTTCATGGGTGGGTTGGTTTTTTTTTCCCCAAGAAACCTTAGATGTTTGAAGGATAAGCTTAATTATCTTTTCTTATATAAAAAAAGTGTAGTATAAAGAGGTTTTTGGTGATGTGAGATTTGAGAAGTTGGAATTTAGCTTGCATTTCAAATATCGATAGGTTAGAAGGTCTTGGGACTTTGTTGGAGGATATGTTAAGAGGATGGGTGGCCTAAAAAATGTTTCCGAGGAGTTGTGACATGAGGATATCAGTTGGCGTTAGAAAGCAAGATTGAATTGGATCAGGGAAGAGGATAGTAAGCTTTTTCATGGGGTTGCTTTGGGGCAAAGGTGTAGAAACTTTATTCATAAGGTTGAGCTACATTGGCGAGGTTGTGAGAAACCCTTTTTTCATCGATGGTGAGGTTACTATGTTTTATCGGTCTTTGTTCCACGAGGAGTATGAGGTAGACCTTTGCTTGAGTGATGGAATTTGAGTCAAGACTAGGAGTGTATGGTTGGAGGGACCTTTTGTTGAGGAGGAAGTAAGGCGGGTTTTTGTCGGGATGATTAGTGATAAACTCCAAGCCAGGTGGTTTTCTATGAGATTCTTTGAGTCGAGTTGGTAAGTGGTCAAAGAGGATCTCCCAAGAGTTTTTGAATATTTTTTTGGCATTTTGGGGAAGAACAATAACTTGACTTCCATTACTTTGGTCCCTAGGAAGGATCGATTGGTGAACCTTAGTGATTTTAGTCCCATTAGCTTGGTTAATAGTTTGTATTAGATCATTACCGAAGTGTTGTTGAGGAAGGTTAGAAAGAAACTATGCCCGAGAGTCGTCAAGGTATTGATGCAACTTTGGTTGCTAATGAGGTGGTACAAGATATTGAGAGGAGGGTTTGGAAGAGTTTAGTCTTGAAGTTGGATTTCTAGAAGTCATATTACCTAGGTAATTGCAATTTTGGACCGTATTATGGAGAGAAAGGGGTTTGATCATTAGTAGCGTGAGTGGATCCCATATTTATTCGAGGCGAAAGGCGTGAGGGAGGCGAAAAGTACATTTTGAAGGCGAGAGGCACGGGAGCGTAAGACGAACAAGATGACAATAAAATAAAATATATCAAAGTATATCTTTTGTAACAGTTTTTAAAAGCACATTATCAATGACAGTGATGCATAAAATTAGTTTACAGTAATCAAATGACTTGGAACAAAAAACTTAAACCAATAAGTACAAACCTGATTGGCTGATTTAAAATAATTTAAATATTAGCCCCAAATCATCCGTATCTTTTAAAAAAGTCCCATATTACATGGACAAGAAACTCAAACCCATGGGACTAAATGAAAACCCTAAGAACAATACAAAAAATAGCTCGAAACTCCCCTAATCTAAAAACCAAGCAAGGGACCAAGCTGCATAGGTGCTGGCCATCAAGTCTGTGTGGGTCCAGCGAAAAATTCCAGCTCCAGCTCCAGGTCTGGCGGTGGTGAAGCCTCAGATAAACCTCTTGCTCTTGTTGTCAATGTGCGTTTTCACTTTCTCATGATTCTTGCTGTCGATGTGCTTAGTAGGATGATTTGGAGAGGATAGCATGTTGGTGGTTTTGCATTCAGGACCCTGGTCCATAGGAATATCTCCATGGTACATAAGTGACTTTGGCCTTCTCCACAAGGGACTTGGTCAATATGGCATAAAGTGAGCATGTTTGATTTGTCTTTGAATCAATAGGATGCTTGGGTTTTGGTTACTCGAAATTAAGTCAGTTCTTTATTTTACCTTTAACCCAGAGGTTGGGTAGGGGAGACATGTTTTGCACGGCTTTCCCTCACTTATTCTAGCACTCTTAATTCACTTGGTGCCTATCTCGGCTGTTCTTTCCAGGGAAGACTCTATTTCTTGCCATATCCATTATCTTTTTGCAAATTGAATGATAAGGTGGGCGAGGAGGTTTCTACCATTCTTGGCATCCATGCCCACTCTCAGGTTTAGTTCTCTCTCTCTTTTTTTTTTTTTTAAATTTTCATAAGTTTAGGTGTCTCATTGCTCCTTGTTTCTCACTCTTGGGTGTTAAGGAGCTTGGTCTGTAATCTTGTCGCTCCTTGCTCTTGCATTTGATTTGCTCTCCTATATGATCGCTTTCCCCCATCTCTCTTCATCTGGAAATCTCGCTTTCCGTTCAAGGTTAGTTCCTTCTTATCGTTTGTATTGCTTAGTTTTTATGGTGTAATCTGTTTGAATAGGGATTCTATGTGAATGTGAGTTCAACCTTCTGCCACCCCCCACCCCGCAAAGAATGATAGGTCCCCAAAGGTTAGAGATTTTGGGCACATTAGTTTGGTTACAACGATATCAATACTAAGGTGGTTTCCTGTCAATTGGGATCGGTAGGCGATACGATATCCAGAGCTCGGTGAGCGTTTATTGTGGGAGGACCTGAATTGTTAAACTTAACCCCGAAAGGCCTATGATAGAGTGAGCTGGTATTTCTGATAAATGTTGGATAGGAAAGGTTTCAGCGAAACATGGAGAAAGTGGGTTATGGGTTGTTTGCCTGCCACATTCATTGGTACCCCAAATTCCTGGTTTAAGGCTTGGCTTGTGCGGTTGGTGGAGATGTGGTCACAGTCCCTCATCTCTTGTATGCAATGGTACCATTCTCTTTCAAGCCGAGGGTTCTATGGGTTTAAGAATCTTTTGATTCTTTTACAAGTGTTTGAGGCATAGTATTAAAGATCAATCTTCCCAACTGCGGATTGGTGGATATATATATTTTTTGATGAAGGTAACGTATATATTAAATGAAAAAGCGTCAAACCAGGTGATACGCCCTTGTACACTAGAAGCATACACTACTCAAAAATATACCCACTAGCCAATGTGAAAATTATTCACAAAATCTACAAAAGTGTTATCATCTCTAGCCAAAGTATGATCTGCCCCTGCACTTCATAGAAACATATTCGAGAGCAGCGTTTTTCTCAAATCAGCCATTGATCCCTCTTCATTATCAAACGCCCTCCGATTCATTTCTTTCCAAATCGTCCAACATACACCCAACGGAGCAACTTCCCATGGGATATTAACATGGACAGTTGTGTATTTAAGTATGTGATACTGCACAAGCATGCATACGCTTAGCCTACAAAGGGTTGGCCGAAACTGATGTAGAACACAGTGGAAGGAGATCTATTAGAATTTTCTAGAAGTAAAAGTACAAATATTCACCAAGATAAATCTTCTAGTATATCTCACTCCTTGCAAAGGCCATTCCTGATGGCTGATGCATAATATTTTTAAAATTAGGAATCTAATAGATGGGTGGTCATCTTCTCTGATTGTGCATGCTGATTTGGTCTATGCTTTGTTAAGCTATCAAAGTAAGCATTAGAATGAAGGAGGAGAAAATCTTCTTTCAGGCGAGTAGGAAGTCGTTTGATGTTATTAAAATTTTCAACCTGAATCATGTATGTTTCAAAGTTTTGGAGAGGAGCAAAGGCAGAGTTCATGAGATTGTCCTCTCGCTTGAGGAAATTCTATGGGTCTGTGACTTGATGGAGAAAGCCTCCAAACATCGAGGATTGTTCTGAAAGAAAAGATCTGGAAAATGGCGCAAGGTGCTATTTGCTAAAGAAAGAAATCACCAGGGCGCGTATCTAAGAGTCTCGCTGCGAGTTAAGGACAAAACTGTATGGACCTTTGTTCCGGAGGTGTCACCTGAGCTAGGTTGGGACATGTCGGCAGGGAGATTCACGAGTAATGTAAAGGACAGCAGAAGGAAATCTTTTAAAGATGTGGCTGAGATTTCATCTTGGCCTGATTTAGACCACACTATTTCAAACGGTAGAGGCGAATCGTCGGCAGAATTGGTGGATGAGAAATCGTGTGCTGGGAATTTGGAGTACCTTGGTCGTTGTTTTTGTGGGACGAGTAGGAGCATTGGAAGATCCTGACCCACAAAGGGAAAAAGTGCAGTGTTGGGTAAATATCCACTGGAAAGTAGCTGGAGTCAAAGTTTTTGAGCTCAGCCGGAACTTTTTCCTTTTTACTTTTCCATTGAGAGAAGAGTCGCATCGAATTTTAAATTTCAAAAGATGGGTTGTAAATGGGAGAACTCTGTTTCTGGAACAATGGGAGCAGGAAGACCTGTGTTTCAAAGAAGGGCGGAAGCCAAATGAGGTGTGGGTTAGGACTTTGGGCCTTCCACTTCATCTATGGAGCAGTTCAATTTTCGCGAAGATAGGAGAAATGTGTGGTGGCTTCGTTAAGGTTGATGAATCTACCGAGAAAAGGCTAGAATTGAGATGGGCTCGTATTCTGGTTTGGTACAAGGAAGAGATGCCGACGATGGTTCGTATTGGTGTGAGTGGTAGAGTCGTCGCAATTCCGATATGGGCAGAATCTTCGCCGTTTTGTGGTTCACGACAAGTTTTGGGGTTAGGTAGGAGGTCTACGCCGGTAAAGGGTTCTAACAATTCAAAGGAGGGTGTAACTCATGCGAGGAAGAAGCAGTTGGGTGTAGAAGGGAGCCATAAGTCTGTCGGCTTCAGAGAAAAGGTCAAAGGGGGGTTGAGCACGTGGGCTTAAGAAGAATTCAAAAATTAAAAATTCTTATCAAAACGACACAGTTAGGGATCATCCTTGTGGTTCAGATAGTATTGGGAGAGACATGGGAAGATTTGGGCTTTATAAAAAGGGGGGTGGGCTAAGGGGAGGCCCAGGTAAAAGGAAAGAAGGTTTGAACAGGGAGGAATCTGCCAGAAGAGCTGTGCTCCAATCAGAAATTCAAAGACTTTTCAAAAGTGAGGAAATTAGCTGGAAACAGAAAGCGCGGGTTCAGTGGCTGCGGGAAGGGGATAATAATACGAGGTTTTTCCATCGTATGGCAAGCATTCACAAGCAAAGTAATCAGATCCGTAAGGTAAGCATTAACATGGTTTTGCTGGAAGGAGAGGGTGAAATCAGGGAGGGCATAACAGGCTTCTACGAAAGTTTGTATACGGAAGAAGAGGACTCGTTTTTTAAACTGGAAGGGGTTTCTTTTAAAACTCTCACCACGGATGATCAGAGGGGGCTAGAAATTCCTTTTTCTGAAGAGGAAGTGTTCGTAGCAGTTTGGGATATGAGAGGAGATAAAGCCCCTGATGGCTTTCCAATGGCGTTTTTTCAGCAATTTTGGGAGCTGTTAAAGGATGATTTGATGGGGATGTTCAAATTTTTCCACGCTCACAGAAGATTTGAGAGGAGTTTTAATGCATCCTTCATTGTGCTTATTCCAAAAAAGGCAGGCACGGAGAACATAAAAGACTTTAGGCCTATCAGTCTCATTGGGGGTGTCTACAAGATTATCGCAAAAGTTCTCTCTATCAGATTAAAAAGGGTGCTAGGAAAGGAGATTTCAGATTCTCAACACGCTTTTGTGGGTGGTCGTCAAATCACAGATGCGGTTCTTATTGTTAATGAGGCAGTGGAATCGATGATTAGCGGGGAGGCAGGCCATATTTGTAAGTTGGATATAGAAAAGGCTTATGATCACGTGAGCTGTGGTTTTTCGTTTCTGTTAATAATTGTGATGGAAGCTCTTAGCCGGATTATGATATTGCCACTTCGAGAGGTTTCATGTCTCTCACCTGCTTTTTGCGGATGATACGTTGGTTTTTTGTGATGCGGAGTCGAGACAGTTGGGGTATCTCCGGATGATCCTTTTATTTTTCCAGGCTGCCTCTGGGTTGAAGATTAACATCCAGAAGAAGAGCGGGATATTTCCTATTGGAACGGTGGATACTATTGGTAATATTTGGTTGTAAGGTTGGTATACGTTGATTGGCAGATTTCTTTGGTTGTAGGTTGGTACTCTTCCGACCTCTTACCTTGGATTACCTCTTGGGGCTCACTCTTCCGATAAGGACATTTGGAATCCGGTTATCAAAAGGTTTGAGCGCAGATTAGCGGTCTGGAAAAAAACAGTATTTGTGAAAGGGTTGCAGACTGACTTTAATAAAGAGTACGTTATCCAGCTTGCCTACTTACTTCATGTCAATTTTTTATATCCCGGTTTCAGTGGCCAAGAGATTAGAGAAACTGGAAAGAGACTTTTTGTGGGAAGGCCAAATGGAAGTAAAGAAGTATCATCCGGTAAAGTGGGAGACAGACTGCTCCAACTTAAAGAATGGAGGTTTGGGAGTCAATAGGCTTAAAGCTTTTAACTCAGCTCTTTTGGGGAAGTGGTTGTGGCGGTACTTGACAGATAAGAGAGAGCTCTTTGGAGGGGAGTAGTGGTGGCCAAGTATGGGCTGGGGAATCATTTGTGGAATCCCAATGAGGTTCATTCTAGTGTAGGGGTGGGAGTTTGGAAAAACATATGTAAGGGATGGGATTTGGTGAAACATTTTATCTCCTTCAATGTGGGAAAAGGGGACTCGTTTAAATTTTGGAGTGATAAGTGGTGCGGGGAAGTAGAATTACAGCTAGCTTTTCTGTCTATGTTCCAGCTAGCTGTGAATAAGGAGGAATTTGTTAGTTCAGTAACACTAGCTGATGGTGGTGCCATCACTTGGAACCCTTCTTTTAGGAGGTATTTGCAAGATTGGGAAGTGGATATTTTGGGGGACTTCTTTGAGCTGTTGTACAAGCAAAAGATGGACATGTATTTGGTCGATACCGTTGTGTGGAATGGAAAGAAAGATAAGAATTATTCAGTTAAGTCCATGTACCATCTCCTACTTAGTGACATGGCCTTCCGTGGAAGAGCATTTGGAAAGCAAGGGCTCCACCTAGAGTGAGGTTCTTTATGTGGGAAGCTGCACTTGAAGCCATCTTAACAGGAGAAAACTTGAGGAAGCGAAAGAAAATCTATACTAACCGGTGCTTTATGTGTAAGAGGGACTAAGAAAGTGCAAATCACCTTCTGATCCACTGCTCTTTCGCTGGGGAGATTTGGAACTATGTGCTGAATTTATTCAAAGTTACTTGGGTGATGCCAAATTCGATCAAACAACTCCTCCTGTGCTGGACCCTATATAAGCATAGAAGGAAAAACAGTGTCTGGGATACTGCTCTTTTGGCTGTGTGCTGGGCCATTTGGAAAGAAAGGAACCTTAGAGCTTTCGAAAACAAGGAAAATACCTTGGAAGAAATCAAAAATCAAATTCTGTGGCTGCTATTTTTTTGGTGTTCTGAGGCGTTCTCGCAGGGTTCTAATCCTTTTGTAGATTTTGTGGATAATATTTTTGGTAGTTAGTGGGGTCTCAATGTTTTCTTCCGGTGTATATAGGACGCTTCACCTCTTTCGAAGCGGTTATTTATATATCTATCTTACTTATATAAAAAAAAAAAAACTAAGCTGCAGGAGTCCAAGGAGGAGGTCACTGTTGGTAAAATATTTAGGCCTTTTAAGTCCAATTTTGTTTCAAACCCAGCAAGTTATATGGGATTTGGTGGTGGGTTGGGTATTAAAGATGACCCAATTATCATTGAAGATTGGGTCCAGGGGGTTGACACAGATAATTATTTGGCAAGGTCTATTTGGCGTGACTCGGACATCTTCATTTTTCTCGACTGTGTGTGGGGGTCAACTTCAAAGGGTAATTGTACATCTCAATCAGAGTTGGAGATGAGGAGGGAAGCACTGGATGAACCAGCTACTTCGACAAGCATGGATACACACTTATCCAGCAAAGAGACAGAAGGGAGGAAGGAACATAAAGAAGAGGAACAGATATCGCACGTAGGGAAGGATAGTACGGAGGTTGCCAGAGAGATGTTGAGCGAGGAAGAGGAAGAAGGGAATGGGGTTGATGTGGAGGTGGAGCCAACTATTTATTCTCCAGTTTCCGTAGGGAGATCGAACAAAGATAGTTCAGACGGGTGTAAAGGAGTTTCTTCGCAATCTGATACAAGTGCAGATCCCACAAAAAGTCCCTCTCCAGTTTTTCTAATCTCTTTGCCACAGCGACGGGAAGGCTAAACATTGACAAGTAAACGTAGGTAGGTTTGCCAATGTACTCTTAATCAGAGTTAGTCTGCCCCCTTTAGATAAAATTTGTCTCTTCCACCCGGATAACAGCCGCTCGAATTTTTCAATGACTGGATTCCATAGGCTCTTGCTACTATAGGGAGCACCGAGAGGAAGACCTAGGTACTGAGTGGGCAGAGAGGCATGCTTACACCCTAAGAAATTAGCCAGAGACCCCAGATTCTCCACTTCCACCACTGAATTTTTTTCGCTCTTTCTGGCTATGCCTTGAAGAGGCTGATAGCATAAACCGCAGGAAACCTAATTGTTCAGCATACGCCCACATGAAAACCAGCGTATCATCAACAAACTAAGATAGAAACGC